>MU183718.1:178315-196823 GCA_016904865.1 Pissodes strobi
TTCTTGGGGCATCAATCCTGAAGTAGGCTTAATGAGTAAAAGTGCCTTTTAGCTACGCCAAGTTTTCGATAATTTTTATTATCGTCTTCAGGGCTACAATATGGAGATAATACTTTATATTTATTTATTAAATTATACTTACTGCTATGCAATTTCCTAAAATGTCATCTTATATGTAAACAGACATTCATCTCAAATGACTACATTGTAATTAATAAAGACTTGAAGCCGCTGACACATTGCATTGGTTTCTATTCGTTCGCATTGCTAAGGATTTGACTCCAATCGTTCGCAGGTGTGAACGGCTATTTCCAGCAATTTTATGAGGGCACGAACGCGAATGGCCGCGAAGGGTCAGCAATGCGAACGAACGTTTCTCGTCGCCAGTCGGTAAATTAAAAATATTAAAAGGAAATGCCTTCGCGAATGCAGAAATGTTGTAGTTGTGTAAAAAAGAATATCAGTTTTCATTAAGAGCACGAATTGATGGACCACTGTCGATGCAAATGTTTCAGGTAATTCGTTTAAGTGTGGCAGGCCCTGAGGAACTTTTCCAGCGAGCGGGTAGCAACGCAAACGAATGCGAACGAATGGCAATGTTCCAATATGTCATCGGTGTAACCTACGTACGAAAGAAGTGATAAGAAGACCAATGTGGATATTTTTATAAGTTATCTACAACTTTATACGAAGTTAATTATCACACGTATGAGTTTAAAGCGACAAATGTGAGATGCTGAATAATTCTAGCAAAACTGTTTTGCAAAATTTACTTTGACATTAATATTACTTCAGATAGTTTGTTTTAAATAAAATCAATGATATGGCCTGGAATATATGCGGCGACCTTGCAGATTTTTCTGGGTTTCGGTTCACACCCTGTATAATCGTAATTTTAAGCCAACAATTAATGAACTTTCGGGGAGCCCATTTTCGAGATACTTGGGAGACATTTTCCTCGAGGCTCTAGTCGCGATTTCTAAAATTTGAGGAATAGTGCAAAAATTAAAATTGAATTTCTAATTCCTATATTATATTTTTATAAGAGATAAAACAAAATATTTTTCGACGTACTAAACTCATCAAATAATAACCATCATTTATGGATTGCTTAAAAACGTACTGCAACTTGGCGTTTCATTTGACCAGGGGCTTATTCCGCGGAAATGAACAACCGAGCAATGAAAATGTTTAAATAAAATCGTCAAACTCTAATTTCGACATTGCTGCAACTTGGGTGGTCAATCCACGGTAAATAATATATTTAACTCTTGACATTATTAACAAAAATACTGCAGAAATTGCATTGATCACTTCGGTACAACGTAAACACCATTTCGATAATAATGATAAACATTATTGAAAGGTGTCGGACACTTGATAAATGCATAAACAACAATTATTCTTCTATGGCGAAATATTATTAATCATATTTGTAATATTGTTTGATAAGGATAGACATCAATCATCATTTCAAGCTTGAATCTATTACGCATTTGTCTATAGAGTAAGTACAATTTATTTTTATAGAAAATTTCATTTAAATTCTGTCGACTGTCGACTATTACTTAAGGTTGGACCGTAAAAAATTAACGTTTGCAGATTGACTTCGAAATAGTCATGTGGCAACACGGCACTGCTATAGTTCTGATAATGACACAAGATCAGGACGTTTCATAATATTGAGCTAGTTTACATCGTCTGTGAGTTACATATGCATTTATGTAAACTTTCATATTCAATCAATTGGAAGATAAATACTAAGTATATCATTTGATCATCGTATTAGGCATGTATTAGGGGTGTATTTTGAATATCGTCATAGAAACCTGCGTACTCTTTAGGTATATAAAAATACCGCGATCTATGACTATGTCCATGGTCGACATGATTTGAGAAACAGTCCCAATTAAGTTTATTTTTTCTTACGTTTATGTTAATTTCAACCAAGTCTTTCTCAAAAGTTAATCAATAACAACAGAACGTATCATTTTACTTTCAACCGTATTTTTCCGTTACCACTTTCCCTTAACTGAATTATATTTGTTATTCTCTACTTGTGCATAAACAAGCATATTCTTTTTCTTTTTTCACTCTTTGTCACCCAGATAAATAAGCATCTTTTCCGTCATTCAGGTTTGAAGTAGTGGATGTAAACCTTAACACAATTAGAAGAAAGGAAGTTATGCAATGTTGCCACTGATGATTTTGCTTGTATACGAGTATACGTTAGTCCGGGTCCGGGGATTTATAACAATTTTACCTCGACACCGTCCGAATATTGCTTTGCTGACAAAAAAAAGGAGGTTTTTCCACGTTTATAATTAAATTAAGGCGCATTGATGATATCTGATGGTCTCAATAGGAAATCTGTGAAAAATTCGATTCATCAGCAATATATGATCTCGAAAATCGTATGGGTTTGAGAATCAGTTAAGTAAAATATATTTTAGATTTTTTTTTTAAATTTGATTTTTATACTTTGGCGCTTTATTTTCTTCATTCACAGAAAACAAATTAATCTTTCTATTTTATTGTCTAGAAAGTAGCGCTTGCGTAGTTTGGATTTTTAAATACCATCAGCAGTTCAAATTTTTAAAATGTAAATCTATACTTTTAGTTTTAAAACAATACTTCCCGAAAACTTATCTCAGTTTTATTAAATTTGTATCCCATGAGTTTTGTCAAAATCGATATTAATTAATTACATTTACTAAAACAAGTATTCCGGTACTGTTTTTTGTTTTTTTTTTAATTCTAACACAACACTAGTAAATAAAATAAAATAAACTTTAAAATAATAAAGTTTTACTACTCTTAAAAACTAAGTATTTATTTTAAGTAGTTTCAAATGTCAGAACTAAGAGTTTATTTTATATTTTTTTATTACGCATGCATAATCAACGATTATCAAAGCGTGCTTAAAATGACGTTTACGATGCGCCTACTTTTTTAAAGGTTGCTATAGAAACATTTGATCAAAATGAAGTAACACATTTAAAAACAACATTGCTTTATGCTAAATAGTAACTACTTACGTAACTCAAAAAAGTAAAACATTTTTGAGAATATGATGCAATCTTAATAAAAAAAATAGCGTATGATATACGTGTACCCTAAATCGGCAATCTATTCTGAATGTCTATTTTTCGCTATTCCATGTACATATTTCCTATGGAATTGTTCTGTGGGGAAACTCGTCCAACTCGTTGCATATTTTTAGACAGCAGAAAAGAGCTATTCGTATAATTGTAGGGGCTAGTCATCGTGACCATTGCAGGCCACATTTTGTTGATACGAAAGTGCTGACCCTTCCGGCGTTGTATATTTTTTAATTACTTCAAATTCATGAAAACAAGAGAGATTTGTTGCTTAATTCGGATATACATCGCTATGATACAAATCTGCTGATTTAATTAGGTCTAGTAGATATAGGCTGAGCAAATCTTTAAAGAACTCTTTGAATATTAATTTGTATAATGTATTACCAACACCTGTAAAAAATCTTAATGGCAAAATATTTAAAATTGTTATTAAAAGATTCCTGGCAGTGCAGGCTTTCTACACAATATCAGAATATTTTGATGTCGTAAATCCCCAAACTTATTTTGAACTTTAATTAATGTTCGTTTCCTTGTTTGTTTTATTGCCTTATATGTAGTAATCTCGTTTTATTGACTTAGGTATATTTACTAAAAATCTGTGTTATGCTCCTACAGTGAGCTTTATCTGTTATTTTAATTATGGTAGAATTTTAGTACGTTTTACTCTCTAAGTAGGTACATCATATATAACTGACTTGCTGCAATTGTAAAATTTTGTACAAAATGTGGTCAAATAAACGTTATGTCTATGTCTATGTCTATAAGAGGCCTTTAAAGCCCTTGCGACTTACAAAACACTCCGCTGCGCGTCGTGTTTTGAAATATGTCGGGCGTGCTTTAAAGGCCCTCTTATACACTTATATCATAATATACTATTATAGCACACTGTGCCAGCGTTTAAGAAGAAAATAAAAAGTGGAAGAATTAAAATATATGTGGAAAATAGCACTTTAATACCTCTGAAATGAATTTTAAACCCCACGGATTATTTTTTAAATTTTTGGGTATAATTCCGCCCCCCCCCCCCCAACACTGTTGATCGGGCATGAGGCGCATCTACCATAAAAATTTCAAGCCGTAGCTCTTTCCGTTATTTTAGTTTTTCCTTCTCCCTCTCTCCTGGTCGAACGGGAGGGGAGGAGGGGTAGGGGTACGGGGTCCAGTTTTCGTCCAGGATCCTCATTTTACCCCGACTACATGTATTGAACACTTTGATTTCCGTTTCATTTTATTTTAATTTTTTCCGACTTACCCTCACTAAAGAAGTTTCACTTCAAAAAATCAAAAGGAAATCCCTTGCCGCGAATGAAGAAATGTTGTAGGGTGGACGAGTATAAAAAAGAATATTAGTTTTCTTTAAGGGCGCGAATTGATGGAACGATGGAAATATTTCAGGTCATTCGTTCAAGTGTGGCAGGCCTTGAGGAACGTTTCTAACGAGCGGGTAGCAACACAAACGAATGCAAATGGACGACAACGTTCCAATGTATCAGCGGCTTATAATCGCTGGAAATGACGGTTCACACCTGCAAACGAATGGGGGCAAATCTTCAGCAATGCGAAAGAATGGAAACCTTCGTTCAAATATGTCAGCGGCTCAATCCCTAGTATTCAGGTGACAAATATTTGTCTCATATTCAAGGTGTTTCGTTAAGATTTCACTTATATACAGCACAGTTTTATCCTACAATATCCAGGGTCGGATTAAGGGTTCAAGGTGCCCAAGGCTAGTCGGTGGTCGGCGACCCCCTTCAAGTTTGATGGTTTTGACAGTATGATAGTTTACTTTTACTGACCGGGCGGAATACCGTGTTAAAGAACTGCGCCAACGAACTAACACCCGTTTTTTCCAGGCTTTTACCCCCAATTGCCCTGCTTCCAATAATCTCCAAAGTCATGGAACGTGTAGTCAATCAGCAACTACCCAAGTACCTCGAGACCAATAGAATAATCAGCGAGGGATCGACAGGAGATATATTGGCCTATGTCACTCATATATGGAGTAGAGCAATTGAGAACTACAGAGAGTCTCGAGCGATTGCTTTGGATATTTCGAAGGCATTCAACAGAGTTTGGCATGATGCACTGCTCAACAAACTGCAATCTCTGCACTTTGCAGTTTACCATTAACGCAAGCGTGCCTCTGGGCGCAATACTCTCACCAACTCTGTTCCTCAATCACCTGCTGACCGAAACGAATAATCCCGTTTACAGTTTTGCAGATGGCAGTACCCTTGTCTCCCAATTTAGATCAGAAAAACGTTTACTAGCGACTGAGATTTATCACCGCAGACAGGAGCAGATTACAGCTATTACTCAAGACCTGGAGAAAGTTAAAACTTGGGGCGACAGAAATTTGGTATAGTTCAATGCAGCAAAGACCCAATTAGCCACGTTTATCAAGAGGGGCCAATACGGCGGGCCCTGAGATCAGTATTGCAGGATCGACCATTCCTTCATCCTCGTCTATCGGACTACAGCCTCGGCCAATAGAAATATGTCCTGGCATTACCACGTTGCTAACATCGCAAAATCAGCCTTCTAGAAGCTTGGTGCGCTACTTCGCAACAAAAACTGTATAAATCGCAGCAGTTGCTTTTGCTCTACAAGCAAGAATAATGGCGAAATGATGAAGGGTTTGGACATACATAAGAGAGCTGGCCCAGATGGAATCCCTTCAATATTTACAAAAAAATTGTAAGTAGAATTTATGAACACCTTTATGTAATATGTATGATTTATCTCTAAAAACAGGATATTTTCAAGAAAGATGGAAACTATCATATAATTCCAATTCATAAGAGTGGAGACCGAGCCAATATTGCAAATTATCGACCAATAACCAAAATTTCCATCTTTGCATAAATGTCAGAAAAAATAGTATACCAGGATATGTTCAGCACGGTAATCTACTCTACTACTTGCAACATGTGTGTGAGGCCTTGGATAACCGAGATCAAATAGACTGCATTTATACCAACTCTAGCAAGGCTTTCGATAAGATTGACCATAATTGGTTGATTGGTAGACTTGCGGAGGTGGGTGTGGGTGCAAAGCTCTTAAGGTGGGTTTGGTCAATTGGCCCTATATTTGTCACCCTGAACAGAGGTTTGTGGTTAGCGGGCATTAGTCTGAGCCATTTGTGGCTACGTCGGGAGTACCCCAGGGGAGACACCTGGGGCCACAGTTTTTTTATTATACATATCAGTGGCGGCTCGCGGCTTTCAAAAGTGGGGAAGAGCTACCGACAACGATAGAAAGAACAGCGAAAAATTTTTGGGGTCCACGCCCAAACTGCAAAAATCATTTAATAATTATTATTGGTATTTTTTGGGTAAAGCATCAAAAAATAAAATATATTCATATTGTATTAGCAACAAAATGATTTGTTGCTAATACAAATCACATGTCTACCAAAAACACACTAAAACTAGAATATATAGAAAATATCTATAATATGGATCAACCGTGGAATGCAAATAAAAAATAATTCCAAGAATTCACGGCGGAATGTCCTCTAATAGACTCGCAATAAACGAAACAACGTGCTTTCGCGTTGGACGCGTTGATCTGAGAATGGAAGTGCTACACGCCAGCTCTTCCAATCATTGCAAACCAAACAAATGTACGACCATTACGACGTCATCGTTGTCATGGCAACCAACTAGTTGCGCTTATACTTTTGATGACTCGACGGCTCTCGAGCGATACCTCTTCCTTAAAGGTCTACACAAATGATAATGAGATTGTCACTGCTATCGGCGCGTACGCGAAAAGAAATATAAATTTTCATGTGGGTTCACCTCTGTTCTATTCGATAGTGGAGTTAACGGGCATTGTGCAGGTGGCGAGGTTCTTGTTCTTGTTTCATGAAGCATTGATTTTAATATTTGAAAATAATTGAACTAGTAGTTATTAGGGGGGTAACGGGAAATAGATTATTCCTAAACTAAGAAAGTTTTATCATTGAATCTTAAAATATATTATTTTACTGATGAATGAATTAATTGTATTTTTTTAAATTACATTTTCTTGAGGAAGTGGCACTTCCCCTACTTCCGCTGAATAGCCGCCACTGAATTACATATTTATTAATACCATTAAAGTATGCATTATAAACAGTAAATTTCTCTTATACACTGATGATTTAAAAATATACCGTACCATAGGTGGATTGGATGATTGCCTTCTGCTGCAGCAAGATCCGAACAGATTGGAAACATATTAACTAAGTGCCATTCCATGACTTTTACTAAAAAGAAAAACGTAACAGTCCTTAATTACACTTTGAGTAAGATCGCATTAAAACACTTCGATAAAGTTAAAGATCTCGGCGTCACACTCGACAGTCAATGGACAACCCGTCCTCATTTTGGTAACCTAATAACGGAGGCAAACAAAATGCTTGGATTTATATATAGGACGCGCAAGGGATTTAGGAGCCCAAAAGCCTTCTATACTTTGTACCAATCATAGGTAATTAGTAAACTAAGTTGTGCCTCAATTATATGGAGCCCACACTATAAGGTACACATAAGAAGAATAGAATCGATCCAAAAAAGATTTCTAAAAGTATTAGCCATAAAAGCAAACCTCTCAGCCGAACAGGTTGCTCCAAACTTCAATATCTTATCTTACCCCTTGCAAAGCGAGGAATTATTAGCGATTTATGTTGTATTTTCAAAATTGTCACAAATTTTATCAACTCGCCATCTATATTATCTCACAGATAAATTTTAGAATTCCCAGTAGGGATCTTAGAAACTTGGACCTTTTCGTTATACCTTTCCGAAGGACGGATATGGGACATCAATACGTTTAAGAGACAAATTAAAACGCATTTTTATAGAGATAAAATTTTTGGTTGTCTAAAGTTGGGTATTAATTAGAAAATGTATTTGCACTTAAATTTAATGTTGTAATAGCTTAATTTGTTGGTTTGTAGGGGATGCTTTTTTGGAATTTACGTTCTGTTGTATCCTAAACTGTAAATAAATACATAAATAAATAAATAAGACCGTGCTTAGAATATTGCTCACATATCTGGGGTGCCGCACCAAAGCGCACCCTAAAGCTACAGGTTTCCATTCAGAAGAGAGCTGTGCGTCTCGTCGGCAACCGGGAGTTGACCTAGAATCTGGATAGTCTGAAACACCGCGAACATGTGGCCGAGATGTCCTTGTTTTACAGACACTTTCACGGCAGATGTCACGACAGACGGCAAGAGTGCACCAGTTCGTCGTACAACTGGAAACACCTAGAATCCTAGAACATCGCTCTACAAGAACTCCTTTGTCTGGCGCACTCCATCATTGCGGAACTCACTCTCAGAGCGCCTGTTTCCCCCTAATTACGACCTACAATTATTCAAGAACCGCATACACACCGCTCGTCGAGCGCCATAGGATCTCCCTTTAGCGTGTGTGCCACTACTATAAAAAAGAACTGCACTAATAAAAATTGTCTCTTAATAAAAATTAAAACAATTTTGTTGAAAAAAAATACTACTTTATTTTTCGACATTTGATTGAAGCAAATTCATTAATTATGTGACTAAAGTCTAATGTTTGGACCAGTTCCGATTCAATGGCTAAAATGAATAGTTCTGTCACCTTTAGTGTTTTTTACGCTATTCTTGCTGTTGCTTCCTTGGAGTTTCTTTCGAATATTTATGAAAACACTTGGTTTGTGATATCGTTCTCATGACTGCATACATTTGATAAAATTTTAAAATATAAATGAGAATAAATTTAACAACAGCGTAAAATTATTCCTTAAGTCCCAATTGCCGAGCTCTTTTATCACCTTAGCAAGAAATTTGGAATATTTTAGGGTATCGGGCCGTCGCCGTCGCGCCGGACCGGTACCGAGCCCGCGACGCCCCCACTGCCTGGGCGCTCCTAGGCTATAGCCTAGTTACTCTAGTCAGTCTATTGAATAATGCGACCCTGACAATACCTGCTTCGGTATTGTGGATAAGACTATATTATAGCACTATATCAAGGATCATTTTTGGCGAGGATAGGGGAAAGATTAAAATATATTTTCAAAATTTTCGGGGTTTAGGAACTTTGGCACAAATCCAAGGTCTCATTTTACATTCACACCCCGTATATATTATTTCTCATTCGCATATGCAGTCTTGTAAACAGCAGTAGACTTACAAATTTACTTGATACTCTATGTTCAGCAGTTTAGTTTTTGTTCAGCATAATTTTTTTTTATTCGTAGCATTGCTATATTATGCAGGATGGAAATGAAAAAACCTACTGTACAAATGAAGTCCTTTATTTGTTCGGAAGCTTGTGAAAAATATAATGAAACAGTTGACAGTGCTGACCACCTAAAGTGTAACATGTACAGGGTCTTTGATCTTATTTGCGTCATTTGCGTGACTCCTGGAGCCTTTGTTTTTGAAGACAGAAATAAAAGTTTTTTTTCATATTAATTTTTATATATATATATATATATATATATGTAGAAATGATTAAAGGATATTCAGCCAAAAAAGGGTTCATTAAGAGATAATTTGTTTTGCGTCTAAGCTTTCCGTCAGTATATCGTGACGTGACCTTCGTCAGGGCTAAAAATAATTTTTTATTACGCATGCATCATAATCAACGATTATCGCACGCTGCAGCGTGCCTAAAATGATGTTTATTGTGCGCCTACTTTTTTAAAGGTTGCTATAGAAACATTTGATCATGTCAAATGTGACAGATTAATATATTCGTCAATATATCCCTTAAGTTTATTATTTAAAACATTTTTGAGATTATGATGCATTCATAATAAAAAATAGCGTATGATATACGTGTATAAGAGGCCTTTAAAGCCCTTGCGACTTACAAAACACTCCGCTGCGCGTCGTGTTTTGAAATATGTCGCGCGTGCTTTAAAGGCCCTCTTATACACTTATATCATAATATACTATTATATAGTAATGTACAATATATAACAATTTTGTGGCAACTTACAATCAAAACTAGTTGAATTAAATTTTGGCAGTTATAAGAATTTAAAAATATGATAAAAAATTGGTAAAATATTAGAATATATTATAGATCTACATAAAATGTCAAAGTCAATCTACTTTGTTTCAAAATAAATAATTTACGAGGTGTTAAAGGAATACCTGATATTTGATGTTAATTTGATAATAATGGCAAGGTGTATTGGTATAAAATTATAGATTATTTAGTGTTAATATATAAGAATAAATTGAGCTTAAATCATCAATTTGAGTTCCCTTATGAATTTGCTTTATTTATTTCGACCAAATCTAAAAACAACCTTTTATTTAAATTTTTTTCTTTATGGAGAATTTTATTTTCATTAAAGTTTGATATGTGACCAGTAATATATGCATGTTCAGATAAAGCAAAAGTGTTTTTCTGAAGTCTGAAGTCACTTTAATGTCCAGAAATTATATTTCTTAGATTTTGTGATGTTTGTCCAATATACTTTTTATCACGATTATTACATGGAATTGAATATACTAAATTTGAGTAATTTAAAGCATTAGTTTTATCTTTTAATTTTGAATATAAATTAGCACTCGATTTAACATTTTTAACGCTAATTTTACAGGTTCATTTCTAAAAATTTTAATTATTTTAGGATTAAGTTCTTTCATATATGGAAAAGAAGTATAATAAACATTTGAAATATCATTATTTATGGTATCATGAATATTATTAACTAAAAATAGAGTTTCATCCACAATACCGAAACAGAATTTTACACTCGACGCGCGTTTCGCTAACCATGTTAGCATCATCAGGAGATGATTAAAGTTTTAATCTGTTTCGGTATTGTGGATGAAACTCTGTCTTTAGTGCAAGTTGCCGAAGGTTCCAAACCCCAACGTAGATGAATATTATTGTTGATATTATCAATTATTAATCAATCATAAAAAAATGCATCTTTCATTTTAGCGCATAATATATAGGGCGTTCCATTTAATTCCATTTAAAGAAGTTGAAGTTGCTTATATTTTTCCATATTTTGATGCAATATTTTTTTCCTGATAATTTATTTCAAATGTACGACATTAATTAATTATTAATTTGTTTCATCTAATGACAAACATTTTAATGAAGTAACGATCTGCGGTTTCTTTTAAAAGGTAGTGGCGTTATAGCTACTTCTTGCAAAATCCACAAAGTAACGAAGTTACGCATTACAAGGTGGATCTAATTCCAGTCCAGAATTGAACTCTTACATCGCCACTCTTACACGAATTGCACTTTTGCGTTGACACTTTTTCCGTTCTATCCAATGGTAGTATCCACTTTGGAATTCTATGTTTCGTCTTCAAGGGGTCATCTTATCTTGATTAAGCAAACAGTTAGTATAAAAGAGAATTAGGTAGATTTTTAAGTTTAGTTTTAATCATCTCCTGATGATGCTAACATGGTTGGCGAAACGCGGGTCGAGTGCAATAATTATTATGTTTCGGTATTGTGGATGAAACTCCGTTTTAGTAATTTGAAATCTGTTTTTAAATAAGTCCAGAAAAAACGATTTTTAAAAATTTTACTTTTTTCCGAATATCACCGGAAATACTCGGAATTTTAAACCTTTATAAACGGCATAGTGTTGCGCACCTAAATGCGCAATTTTGCCCTGATTTGACCGACACTGTATCTCTTACGCTTTTCGAAATCCACATATATAGACTGGAATTCGAGCCACCCTGTATATACCCAAAATTGAGAAAGCTGCATAAAATCGCCAAAATTAATATTAAAATTTGAAGTTAAACTTCTTGAGGCGCGCTCTGGTTGAAGAGTAAGCTGGTGAAGTGTAACGTGAACGTAATAAACGTCACATAATAATGGCAAAATATAGAAATGAAACGTTTGTACACACTATTGCGTTATATTATGTGACTCACATAATATAACGCAATAGTGTGTACAAACGTTTCATTTGTATATTTTGCCATTATTCCAATCTACCTAGGAAGCTGAAATTTTCAGGACAAGTAGCGCGGTTAAAAGAAGAAACTCTTGACAAAATTTTTTTAAAAATGTCGGAAAAATCGAGAAAAACACGAAAAGAAAAAGTTACTTGACAATACATATCTATGGAGACGGGAATTTGACGGTCGAAAAACCGTTTAAGAAAGCGTTAGGTATATTTTAGAAAATATATTTAATAATATGGTTTGGACCGATGATAAAATAATAGAAAATTACCCATTATTGGAATCACGGAAATAAAAAAGAAATGGAACCTATAGGATCAGGAATGACTAAATTGTCAGCGTTACTTACAAATTTTAAATAATATCCAATAATTCCTTATTGGAAGTAAAGTGCCATGAGGAGAACAGGGAATTTTAATTTGGCCCCCGAGGAACACAGACCTATCTCCTCTGGACATTTTTGTGATAGAAATGTGGTTGTGGTTCTTCATTTATTAATTATAGATCCTACTTGCATAGCTCAAAATAGAGGGCTCATAGAAACATGTTTACAATAATAATTATTAGTTGTTAAATAATGTGTTCCATTTTGTTCCTTAATAAAATAATAAAGTATGTTTAATATTTCTAATAAAATGCTATTTTATGGCGAATATTTTTTAGTGACAAAAATAAAATTAATTTTAAATGACTTAATTTTAAATATTTCTTATCAAATATACTAACCAAATATTTCAATGAAAAATAATGATAGAATATAAGTAAAAAATAAATTATGTAGGTACTGAAGATAATTGGCAATAAGTGTGAAACATTAATTTTCAGACCCGGAAAATTGAAAAAAAATTACGTTTTTTTATTTCGAAGCAGGTACTCAAATGTTTAAATAAAAAATAGCGCAGGATCAAATTTTTGCACATCGTTAATGTTCTTTTTCTTAATGTAACTTTGAATGAAAAATGATACATGTAATATAAGTAAAAACAAATTATATAGGTACTGAAGATAATGGTCAATAAGCTCGAACAACAAGTTGCACACAGAAAGTTAAAAAGTTTACATTTTATTTATTTTGTAGTGGGTACTCAAATGTTTAAATAAAAAATAGCGCAGTGTCACATTCTTGAGCATCATTAATGTTCTTTTTTTAATATAACCCTCTGGATATTATGTTCAACTACAAATACAGCATTAAAATGCGAGTTAATCAACATAATACTATGAGCCTCGAATTGCTTTTTCGGACTTATTGACCATTGTCATCAGGACCTATACAATTTATTTTTTTACTTATATCATATCATTATTTTTCGCAGCGTTTAATAATAAGTACATACAATTAAGTCATTTAAGGTTAATTTTACTTTTGACACTTAAAAGACGTTCGCCTCATAGAAAATAAACAATAAAATAGCATTTTATTAGATTTATTAAACATATTTTATTAACGAACGAAATGAAACAAATTACTTAAGAATTAAAAATAATATTCGGTTATGTTGGGCATAATGTTTTATGCATCTAAATATAAGACAGTTTCATATTAATGTTAAGAAAAAAACAATACAAGCCAATTTAATTTTATTTTCTTATTTCCTTATGTTAAGAAGAAGTAATTAAATCAAATTGAAATAAAGGAAAAATCAAAAATCTACTTACCAAATGCTGCACTGCATTTTGAACCATACGTTTCTCTTCCTTAGGGCCCAGTGGTAAATCTGCGTTTTTATGATCAGAAACAGCAACCGAAGCAATATTTAGCACCAAACTTTTAGCGAAAACTTCCCGCATATGGCTAATAGAATAAAAAACAATAAACATAGTCAGCATGGTAAACTGACTTTTAACTTGTAGCTTGAAGAACATCAAATTTATTTTCAAAAATTATGGGTATTTGCGTAGTGTATTTTCAAAGTTTTAAGTATCGTATAATGAAGTTCGAGAGAAAGAAGTGGCACTATCTGCAAATTTACAGGAACTGATTTTTTTTATATTGTCGCGTATAAGTAGGTTTAAAGATTAGGAAAATAATACAGGCCGGAGAGGAAAATATACATATATGTGTGTTTTCGTTTAACTAAACGCGTTTCACTATCTACGGTTTCATTCAGACAAATTATTTGATAATGTAGTTGTTCTTAAAGGTTTGAAAAATCGAGATGAAGAGTAGGAATGGATAGTTGATTTAGAGGTGTAACATTAAATTTTTGTCGATAAATGATTTGTATTTATAAGCCGGTGGTCCCCCCTCTATCGCTCGTCTTGGCGGCTGAAAATGAGGTTCGCACATCGATTACGAGTGGAAGTGCTATCGTTGTTTTAGATAAATTATTGCTGAAGGTTCAGCACAAAGATTCTCACACGAGTGTTATTAAAAAAGTCGGTATCAAATGCAAAATTTGTTAAATGGTTTAAATAAAATTTAACTTTCACATTAGTTTTAACATGCGTTCGAAAAACTTGCTCTTATCTCAATTTTATACGAGTATAACAAATTTCAGTCCCGTAGTATAATATTAATATTAATGTTTTATCCTGTTTTAACATATTTTAGAATAATACTCATTATTTTAATATAATCAAAGTAGAATAAAAATATAAATTTTAATCAAATATAATGCAACTTTGTTTAAAGACTACTACTAGGAAAATTATGGTATGGGTTACACTGAAAAAAAAAAACCGACAAAACTAAAACTAATATTTGAACTTCCACGAGACAGGAACGGCTTCTGTATTAAAGTAGCCATAATATAACAATAATTTTCTTTAATTTTGTTAAAAAGAAATAAAACACAGAGTAATAAAACATATATTTCCAGAAGAAATAATATCTACAAACTAATTTTTTTTGGTGTTGTATCCTTCGAAATATGGTACTACACAGAGCGCCACGTTACAACTAGAACACCAAAATCGCGATTTCGCCCTTATCTAATTTTTGGCGTAAGCGGCACTAGAATATCTTTTAGATATTTACCCGTTAAATATTTTCGTGAGATAATTATTAAAGGATATGGTTCAAAACGCTCTTGTTCTACACTTACTCATAGCAAACTATTATTTGCGTCTGGGACAACCTTCAAGATTCCATCATTCGAACGAACAATCATTCCATCCCGGTATTGTGCAAGCGTTTGCCGCGTATTTCGAGGTTAGATGTGGAATATATCTTACTGCTACTCGCGATTGGATTTGGATACAAATACTACCTGTAAGTAGTTGTTCGTGTGAATCGTTGTTGAAAAAGTTGTGAGATTGAATTGTCGTATTGCATTTTTAATTTTTATTTCCTGATTTCGGGTATGCCTTGCGTTACTTTTGGTTAGTTGGTGCTCGTTCAACCCCCGTAGCGAGTGAAGCTAGCGGAGGACCATGCGTGAAGTTAATGATCAAAAATTCGGGTTAATAGTCGTATTATAGTGGATATACAGCAGCTTGCATATTTTTCCGCCAATATCTACATTCCATATCTAACTTCAAAATACGATGCAAACGCATGCACAACACCGAGATGGAATGGTTGTTCGTTCGAATGATGGAATGTTGAACGGTGTCCCTAGACGCAAGTGCGAACTACTAAGCCATAGAAAAGGTTATGTGCTAAAGTTAACCTTAAACAGAGAAGCGGATAGGTACACCGATTGCCAAATCCCAATAGGCGCATGCTCAGGTTTTAACACACGTTTGGCAAAATGCGTTTAATTTTCGGTGAATTACTCCAGTCTGCGGCCTTGTGGTCCAGCGCTTAGATGCTGTGTTGTGTTTGTGATGAGACGACAGACACAACTCTGGGCGGCGGCAGCGGTGCCCGAGTTCGATTCCCTACAGCGCCCAAACTTTTTTTTTAAGATTATGTTTGTAAAAAGTTTTTTCATTATTTTGTGCATATCTTGGGTTGGTTTTGGTTAGTATTTGTTGGGTGGGCCCTCGTAGCGCGCGAAGCGAGCAGAGGCTCATGCGTAAAGTGAAATAATAGTCAATATTTCATAGGAATCACATAGGGGTGCCAGACGTCCCGTATTTTTGCCATAAATTTAATTGTCCCGCCCGCGCCGGGACATCTGACGTCATGTATTTCGGCAATGTACTACAAAATGACAACATCAATAGAAAAATACGACTCATTTTGTTTTTGCTATATGTATACAATGCAATTTGTAGTTTGGGTTCGATTAAAACTTTATCAAATTTGTAAAAGGTGGCTCGAATTCGAGTCTATCTATGGGGAACTCGAAACCCGTAAGATAGAGTATCGGTCAAATTAAGGCAAAATTGCCCATTTAGGTGCTTAACAATATGCCGTATAGTAAGTATTAAAATGCCTAGTATTTCCAGAGATATCTGGAAAAAAACCGAAATTTGAATAATTGTTTAATTTTTTTTCCTGAGCTTATTTAAAAACGGATTTCAAATTGCATTGCACTTTTGCATTGCCACTCTCCTCGCTCTATCCAATGGTGGCATCTAGCTTGGAATCCGATGTTTCGTCTTCAAGAGGCCATCATTCCTTTCTTAAATATAAAACTTATTGTGTTTTTATCGTTTTTTTAGATGACATTGGGGTTATTAATATGAATAAGTGTTTTTATTTTTTTTATTACCTTAATTTTTTTTTCAAATTACTTATTATGCTTTGGCGTAATTTTAAATCATTTGGGTTTCTTTTAAAATTTTTACATTCTTAAAAATATTTTATTTTGTTTTTTTTTGTTAAGTAAAGAATTAAAACATTTATTTTTAATAAAAATTAAAAATAATAAAGTTAAATAATCAAGTTCATTTATTTTTGACCCCAAAGCAAAATAAATAATTAAAAAAAAATTAAAAGTAAAGTTAAGAAAAAACAGAAAAAAAATAAATATACATATTTATAACGCTAACATCATCTGAAAAACGAAAAAATAAAGTTCGTATTTAAAAAAAGAAAGTTAATGATGATTCCTTGAAGACTGGATACCATCATTGGATAAAGCGGAAAAAGTGGCAATGCAAAAGTGCAATTCAATTTGCAATCCGTTTTTAGATAAGCTCAGAAAAAAATAAAACGATTTTTCAACATTTCGGTTTTTTCCGGATATCTCCGGAAATATTCGAAATTTAAAAACTTTTTTAGCGTTAGAGATAGATTATACGCTTATTTTAATTTACTCGTGAATTTGAAATACTTTCAGTTTTGGCAGGGCCGAACATCAAGAGAGAGTTGGAGATTTATTCTTGAAAATTTAAATTGCAAAAGTAAACAAAATATACGATATCAGCAAAAATGTGAAATAAGCAGAGCTCTCTACCTAGGGTTGTGTAACTAAAGGCGGACCGAAGAATACTAAATTTTATTTTTAAGTTAAATCCGAAAATAGGCCTGCTTGGCGACGCACTCGCCTGTCTGTACCCTTCCAGCAAAAATAAACAATGACCATCGAGCGCAGTTCCTCAAATACAACAGCTGGCCTGAACTGTAAAGAATCCCAGGAAGGAAACCTTAATAAAATAAAAAAGACCAATGAGAATTGGGCTCGATATTGTGGAAAAAACCCACAGCTGGTTAATGGGGACAACAGGTAGAAAACTCTGCCATAACAAAATATGGTCAACTATCTTATAAAAGTAAATTCGAAATGTTTAAATATAAGCTTGAAATTTATTCTTATGGAGTTTAAGGAGGTAATTGTAAATGGAACTTAAGTTTTGGATGTCACTCTTTTTCTTTAGGCAATTTTCGGTGTTATTAATATTAACCATTTCCAAGAACAATCTCTTATAATAATTATTAGCTTTCGCTAAGCTTGTTGCCTCGTTGAAGTTGATGGTGTGACCCTCCTGGATGACATGCTCCGAGAGGGCACAAGATGAGACCAATCTCCTGCAATCACTTCTGTGAGAGATAATGCGGCCATTGAGGTTTCTTGATGTTTGGCCAACGTAAACTGAATCACAATCGTTACATGGAATCTTATAAACCACATTCCAGTTTTCCTTGGTTGACAAAGGTGCCTTAGTTTTGCTATACAAATTAGAAACTATCTTTACCTGTCTCTTGGCAAACTTGACGTCAGTTGTCTTGAAAAGGTTTATAAGCTGTGGAGTGAGATTTTCAACATAAGGCACAACTGAGAAATGAGTGTTAGTATTGTTGACACTGTTATCTGTATTTAATACTTCATTGTCAGAAAGACGTAAAGATTGAGATGCCAAAGTCAAGGGTTGGCTGGGTTGTAAAAAAATATTTTCTGGAACAGCATAGCTTGTGTCATAAAGAAACTTGTTGATAACCTTGACAGGGTAAGAGTTTTCCAGCAATATTGCCTTGAGAGATCTGAGGGCTGAATGTCTGTGTATTGGATGAGAAAGCTTTATCGCTCTACTTTTCATGCCCAAAATCAGGTTTACCTTCAATTTGAAAGGATGAAGAGCTGTAACTTATAAACCTTTCCTGTTTTTGACTGCATCCCCAAAAGTTTACTGCTTTTTT
>MU183719.1:0-40381 GCA_016904865.1 Pissodes strobi
GGTGGTTGGCTCTCAACATATTGCCTAATTTTCTTCTCGACCAATAGACAACGTGATTTGAAGTCATATGATGACTTTAAAGCATTTCGGCAATTGTTACAAATAACAGGATTGGGTATTAGATCAAGAGCCTAGAAAAATAACAAAGCTAGGTATAACTAACATTCTTTGACTTCTGAATTAATCAATTTTTAAGAATGTAAACAAGTAGGTATTAAAAAGCTGTCACAAATTCTATTCAACACTAGGTACAAGTACAGGTTTTTTGTAGCATTGGGTAGAAAGAATAGTAATAAAAACAATAAAACCTGTCAAAACATGTCATGCAAACATACCATTTCAGGAATACATGTTGTTAATTGGTCTCTGTAGGGCATGAACCCAGTGAAACTTTCCACTGCGTTGATATTAAAGTACTTTGATCCCCTTTGAAGCCTCGCAAGGCATAAACGACAAACTTTTGTCATTTTACCAATTTTTCCACCGGAATATATCCCTAGGAGTACTAGGCTGACACTACCACTAATTTATGAAGAAAAATGTAAGTATTATTATGTAATCGATAAAAATGCCACACAACATCCTTTCACTCGAAAATTTGACATTTTGGTTAAATGTCAAAGTAGTATATCGACATAAATGTCAAATGGCAGGACAACACGGATTTCCCTCATTTTCTTGTCAGTTTTTAAAAGGTCAAGTAAGGACAGCTATAGATAATTGTAATATATACGACAGAGAAGGAGTGCTCATGACGTGGTCTTCTAGTTTCTTTTTCGAAATAGTGGATAGAAATAAATTTCGAGCTTTATTTTCAATGACAGCTACTACTGAGAAGTTAGCAGGTAGCCTATATTTTATTATGGAAAATCTAAATAAGCAGTGGCGTCGCCAGGTATCTAAACTTCGTATGGTAATTGTTTATACAATAAAAAGACCATGATAATAATAATTGATATGGTCATTGTTTATATATAGTATATAGACGATGATGGTATGGTATAGAAAATTCGTAAAATTTACAGCAGCGTTGAAATTGTCGCATAGCTACCGACCAATTACATAGACACGTTTGGATGTGAGCTTCTGAGCTTATACAAAGCATTACCTTACGCTTTTTCTGGGGATGGGGGCTGACACTTTTATATACAAATAATGAATATTATGATACGCAAGGTCAGAAGCGCTCACATTATTTAACGACCACGTAGAAATCACACGTTAAAGGCGGTATTTGAAATTAGATCATGGTGGGAAACAGCCGTAATAAGATATCTTAACAGCTGTCAAGGTCAAGTTGTGTTTCGCGTCAAAAAACAAAAGAACCCTGAAAATCCTGGGATAATTTGTAATGCGTCAGGTAGGACACTTGTTTTTAAATCTTAAAGCACTATACATATATAACTGGCTTCCCTTTGCTCCCCCCGCAGCAAAGCCGTTAAAAACTAACTCAAAGCATACCCAAAATTAAAAAAAAAACGAAATGCATTCATTCAAGCACCGAAGTTGACAGGGATGCTCACGCCATTCACTCCGTGCACACCTAAACTACTCCAGCCGTTCGGGTAAAGCTTTTCGTGCAAATGGAGTAGCTCTTTCAGCGGTCGGCTATAACGGAGTGGGGTAAAAAGAGTTTACTCCGAAAGTTCCTCTTCGCAGAAGGAAGATATTGGAGTGAGCCTGCGCAGTTTGAGAATCGAGCGAGAAATCTCATTTTCGATTTTCATTTTGTGTCTCGTTTCTTGAGAATTCTAATTTTGTTTGGGTCAAGATTATAAAAATATGAAACTAAGTAAAATATCCGCATTGTCCTGTTGTAGACAAGGCAGGTAACCCCGTTATATTTGATGGGTCACAGGTACTATGTAACAAAACATTAATAAAATTTGTAATTGACCAAACATTGCGTCCGAATTCTCTTAAAAAAACACTTTTCCTAAAAATTAAAATAATTGAAAACAGAAAACAGCTGTCCTTTAATTAATTAATTAATTGCCTTTATTTTAGTTATTAACAAGTTATAACTACATGCCTAGTCTAAATATGTCTATATTAACAAGTAATACAAGCGCATGTTATGTGTGTGGCGTTGTTCGATCAACGCCATTGCTAACAGCAGCTGACACCCTTAGTGGGGGTTGATCTTAGCCTATTTAGTTTACTAGGTTATGTGGTACTGCTTTTTGTTTTCGCTTTTTTTGGGCGGACCCTTCAAAGCCGTTATTACTCTTAGAATTGCATAAAGCTCTTGGTTGATGAAAAAGCTTGTAAAATGAGGTATATGTTACTGCCTGGGGGAAACACAGGGGAAAACAATGAAAAACCCTGTTTAAAACTGGTCATGATTCGAGCAGGGAATCAGAATGTTAAAATGGACCAGCACACTATACAACATAAAATAAGTATATACAGAATATATGTACAAGATGTATTTACACGTGTGTGTAGGCTTACTAGGCGTAGGCGCGTAGGCCTGTTACAGTAGCAATTGAATAGTATTAGGTCGCATGAATCGAATTTCACGGTCCGACTGCGGAGACATGGACGCTTCCGTGGCATGTGCTGAAATGAATGGCTAAGGTACTGCTGCTGCATATTTATATGCTTCGCATGTCCCTTGTCAGGCCCGGCCCCCGTGTCCGAACACGGTGAGTTAGCTAATCAGGAGGCAGGTCGCTCATACTACCCAGTTGGGCGATGTGCTCCTGCTCTTCTGATACTTTGTGAAATTTGAAAAGTTAGAAATAGACTGTTTTCGAAAGTTAGTTTATGGTTTTAGATATTAGATGCGATTTTTATGGTGTAAGTTAATATGCCCTAGGGAAATTGAGTCTAGGGAGGCATTAGTTGTTGATAGAACAAGGTAATTTCCCGATAGATCGTGCCGTGTATTATACGGCGCTCCGGGTTGTATCTAATGTCGGCAATATTTGCTGTAAGCGGCGATCCTTTTATCTGTCTGGCGTAAAACTTGCATGCCAGGGTGTTAATGAATTCATCGAGTCCGGACTGAGGAACAGCTGTCCTGAATCCGTCAGTAATCTGTCGTTCCCAGGTCCAACAACTCCGAATCGTTCGACTATGCATACGCTCCAACATCACGTGCCCGAAAATCCACTCGCACTTCACTCCAACTCCATTTTAATACCCGAACCCAGCTAATACGTCAACCGAACCACACTACACGCGTTATCTAACAAACAATCTGACAATCCCTGTAAATATAGGTTTAATTTTGATAAATAGAGATAGTGCTTGCTCTTAAATCCAGTTGGGAAACAACAGTAAGATAATCTAATCATGTATAACTGGGTGCCTTCTACGTGTGTCGCTAGACGCTAATAACCTAATCTCCTTCACCCTTTTGTTCTGCTTCAGTTTTGATTATTTTGATTGGATCATATCATCAAGTCTTACTTTATACTCATCAAAATGTTCGGGATTTAGAGGGCATTGTTAATACATATTTAAAGAAATACACAGATTGGCCATTGTGCAATAAATCAAAGATCAATATAGATAAAACCAAAATCGTACTTTTCAAACAAAATAATAAGGATATTGAAATGCCACATATTAAAATAAATGATTCTCTTATTGAACAGGTCACAAAAATTAAATATCTAGGCTTAATTATAGATAATAAACTCAGCTGGGGAGAACATGTAAAACATATGCATGATAAAGTGGTAGCTTTCATTAGTGGTCTTCACAGAATTTCTAGCTATATTAATATAAAAACGAAAATGTCTATACACATGATGCCTTCTGTCTTTCGCACTTTAGATACCTCATTCCTGTATGGGGAACCTGCGGAGTTGTGGACTTTAATAATATGCAAATTTCGCAAAATAAAATATTAAAAGCATTGTTTCAGTATGGTCGTCTTACCCATACAGAGACCCTATACGGAGAGTTGGGGTTCTTTGATTTGCGGAGACTTATGAAATTTGAGCAATGTAAGCGTAAGCTGACATATAGAATAATAAATATGAAACAAAAGTCTAATATAAATATTGTATTTCACAATGACAATCATCAGTACAGTACAAGGATTGGTATTGGTAATAGCATTTATATGAATAATGTTAGAACTAATGTGGGCTTGAACAGCCCAAGTTCCATGGCAGCAAGTGTTTATAACAATCTACCATGGAATGTTAGAAATATAAATATAGGCTTTATATTTATTAAGGGTATTAGGGCACAATTTGGGATCTGAGTAGAAATGCTCTTTGTATAAAAGACATATAATGTCTCTGTATATTATTATATGGGATTGAATTGTCGTTGTTGCTATAATTAGGTAACTATCCCCAAGACCAATGCTTAGGCACTGATTAGGGGATATTAGTTTATTGGTAATAAAAAAAATTGTAAATTGTTTGATAAATAAATATTTCAAAAAAAAAGTGTTACGCGCAGTGGCGGCTCGTGAGCCTTTAAATAGATAGTGCGCAATTTATGTAGTATTGTGTCATACGCATAGGGGGATGCCCGCTGAAGGCGCCGTCGGAGGCTGACCCGCCGAAGGCGGAAAGTTTGGGGAGTGCCACGCATATTTTTTACCCAAAACTCGTTAAAATCGTTTAAAAAACATGAATTCGGCGCCCTCTTGAATGGTAATTGTTGCGCACTAAAAGAAATTAATAATTAGGTATTTATCGATGCCAGAAGAGTAAACCATTGAAACAGTTTATTGTAACTACAAATCAATAAAGTTCAAAAAAAAATCAGGAGAAGTTGGAAAACGTTAAACAATATATCGGCCTAACCTCTTTATTTCAATCTTTTTATTCAGATCCAATAAAGAAAAGTTATTTTAAATAATATTGTCAACTGAATTTATGCCCCCACAGCAATTGTCAGAACCCGAACTACTAGCCATGACAGTAGAATAATAGTATATAAATAAAAATATAAAACACTAAACAATATTACGTACACTAAACTCAGGAGTTTATATGCAGCTAATTAACCAGCGTCAACGAACCGAACAAAACAAAAATAAATTCACGGCTCGTCTGGAGTATAATACAGAATAATACTTATAATAGTAGTATCATTGTCTTTATAAGAAAAAGGTAGTATGTAATATTCGCTCTAAAAAACGATTTACCTCCCACTTTTTCCACACAAGCTGAATTTTTCAGGACCTGTTGCATCAGCCGTAGCTTGAAGGCGAAGAGGCTGGACATATTTAATTAGGGCGTAAACCCATGACGTCTCTCATTGTTTATTGTGATACCTTTGTTAGTTTATAAGCAAAAAATATGGGATTCACTCTATTACCTTGTCAAGACATAAGAGAAACTTTTATAAAGAATATTTTTTTTTTCATTTAGGCCTTCCCTTTTTGTTAATTGAGTGTTATATTTAAAAATAACTATTTTTTAATTAAATTTTTGCACGGTTGAAACCGAGATATTTACATTGAAA
This sequence comes from Pissodes strobi, assembly GCA_016904865.1. Classification (NCBI taxonomy): domain Eukaryota; kingdom Metazoa; phylum Arthropoda; class Insecta; order Coleoptera; family Curculionidae; genus Pissodes; species Pissodes strobi. Next base: position 5,440 of record MU183719.1, read on the forward strand.
TTTTTTTTCGGCCATATGGGCTAATGCAAATGATTTTTTTTGAATAACTATCAAAAAATACTTACTACAAAGACCTTATTGTGCATTGGACCAAAAAATAAGTATTTTTTCCTCTATACGATGGTACCAATATCTCGATTTTTGATGATAGTGTCCTTTTGTGGAGTCTAATTTTGTATTACCTCCGGAATAAGGGTTATCTTATCATGTACTTTCATCCCTGAAAAAATCAGCTTGTGACACCATACGGTATACGCAAGAATTGCAAATTATCACTAAATTAAGCTACAAAGTGCGGATCTAAATAGCGCACGGATGAGCCTTGACTTCTCGTGATTTTACGAACATTCCCGACCGTTTTGCATGACGAAAATGCATTTAACAAGAGCGCCGAACACTAGCGCACGGCAGATTTAGACTAGTTGTGGTTACGGACGGAGGCTGCCGCGTGACGCTCTGCGTTTTGATCGTCGCCATCGTGCCTCGATTTCGCTCTTATAAATAATGTATTCTGCGGCCAGTGGAGATTCAAAAATATGTAAATTCGCAAATTATAGTTAGTTTATGTTAAATTGTATGTAGGGAAGATTTTATTTTACCGTTTACTTTCGCAGGCAGTGCGCGCGCACGGGCGCACTTATTGAGAAGCCGCCCCTGGTTACGCGTCGTCCTACGTGAGAGATTTTAATATTTTCGCACCGCATTGCCACTGATTCGCGTTCGCGGTTCGCGTTCGCTGCAAATCTCTCAAGCAGGACGACGCGTTACTCTAAACTGTATTCCGTTAACTATAAGCAGCTAATTTCATGTGATTTACAATTGTGGATCGTGGTTCGGTTAGCCGAAATCCCGAAATGTATAAGCAATGCCGAAACTAAAAATGTCAATGTCAATGTTTAATGCCATTTTTTCAAATATTTTTTTGTTTAAATTTGTGAGCGAGTAGTCTTCATGTTTTATTTTAATTTTAAATGAAAAAGTGATCGTGTAGCATACGGGAATACTTATTTTTGAAGTGGTAATTTGAAATTTTGAATGTACAGCCAAATATATATCTATTGGTATAGCTTTACATAGTGTAATAACCTTTAAAAGCGGTTACGTTTACGTATCCTTGCCACTACTTTGACTGATCCATTTATTTAAATTTGTTGCTTGAAGTCTATTTTATAGTTTAGTGATATACTCACTTTCGATTTTACTTACTTTTCGTGTGTTCTGTTATTCGACGCGAAAAAAAGAAAAACCAGATAGTACGGACTTCAAGCCGCTTCAAAACTAACGGTATGTTTATCATTTTTATCAACAAGTGGTTTGAAATGTTGATGCCTTTATTTTCTCCCATAATATTTGCTAAAATATGTTTAGTTAGATGTTAGATCATTTGTGATTTCTAGTGTATTTGATAGTGTATATCTTCCATGGTAGGATATGATTTTTAAGGTATTCAAGTTAGGGGTGTAATACAAAATAGGTATCCAGGATATGAAATAGTCTCTTCTTTGTATTTTCATTTTTTAAATTTTTTGCACAAGTAATTAGTTAATTTCATCTTGCCAATCAATATATTCTAAACCTGATTGAGTCATTGATACTACTCAACAAGTACCTACCTAAATAGGGAACAAGCTGTGGTCTGCTTATTTGTTTTAATAACACCCTTGATAACACCTAACATGGGTGGCTGACTTGGTGACTGATAAACTGTCTAAGTATTCATTTCTTTATATAATGATTGAAATAAGTAATAATTAACAGTCTGCACACAATGTAAAGCAAATAATCAAAATGTACCACACCAAAATTTCCATTATCTTTCTTTACTTCCTCAAACTTCCTCAAAATGTGCCACACCAAAATTTGCATTATCCTCCTTTACTGCCTAAAAATTCCTCTTCCAGTCTCAAAGCATCTTATTTTAATATTATGGAAATTAATATAAAATCACTATTATTGGATTGCCCATATCCAGTCTATTTTAGATTCCTATATAAAATTTTACATACAAAAGTATATATTCTGCCAGTCCTAAATCAAACTCCATGTGTACAAAATAGTTTTTATACCTTTAAGACACTTTTTTATACCTTTAAGAAATGTTAAGATGTATTTCAAGTAAACAAAATAGCTTTATTATCATAAACAGTAGTTATTGACAAAGCAATACTTATAAACTAATAAATAAAATAAACAATACAAGTGTAAAAATTAAAATAACATTAATAAAAATAAGTCAAATGCATAGCAAAACAAGAGAGACAAAGTGAAATAATACCGACTAATGCAAAACCAATCAGAAAAAGCAAAAAGAATTTTTAAAATGGGTCCTCCAGGAACTTATTTAAAGTGTAATAAGGTTTTCCCATGAATATTCTTTGTTATTCCCTTCTAAACTTTTTTGCATTATTTGTTGCTCTCTGCATGCGGTAAATGATTGAATATCCTTTTACTGTCGTAAATAATAGACCTTTTCACTAAAGTAGAAGAAGGTATAGGGAGTGATATCTGAGTGTTTTGTCTAGTAAAATGCATTGATTCGTTGTTTATGGCTGTTAGAAGATCTAAATATAAATTAATGGCAGTATTTTTGTGCCAAAAACAAAGGTTTACATGAAGTTCTAGCTTTTTTGAAGAATCAAGATACTAAGTAAATAAGTTTTGAGAAGAGCTGTCCCAAAAACAAATGCCATACCTTAAATGCAATTCAATTGGCTGAACATATATGAGAAATATGCGTGTCGTGTAGTTGCGATATACAAATTATTTGAAATTATTCTGATAGCATAACAGTTTGCTGCAAGCTTTTTATTTAATTGTAGGTAGTAGTATATGTTTCTCAAAATTTAACCTTCTATCTATGTACAATTCCAAGAATCTAGTTTCAATGCAATTACTTACTACATCTGCATCCAAAAGAACCTGATCTAAGTCACACCTAAGAGATACCTACTATATTCGTTTTTGAAATATTAAGCGAGAGAGAATTCACATCGCACCATTCCTTGAGCATTTTCAGGTCAATAGAGATACAATTCTGAAGCACAGATTTATCCCTATGATGCCAAATGATAGTGATGTCATCTGCAAATATAGTAAATTTGCCGCCTATCGGGATAAGTGACAAATCATTACCATATAGCAAAAATAGTAAGAGACACAGTACAGACCCCTGCGGAACACCGGTTTGCAATTGACACTCATCGGAGCATTCACCATTCAAGGTTACCCTTTGACTGAGACAGGATAGATAAGAATGGAACCAGTCTAAATTCCTATCCCTAAAGCCCTAAGTCTCAAGTTTGCACAGCAGCGTCTCGTAATCAACACAATCAAAAGCTTTAGACAGGTCATAGAACGCCGCCGCTGCAACGTCACCATTATTGAGCTGTAAATAAAGGTTCTCCAAAAATGCAAAAATGGCGTCATTTATGCTCCTCGATGATTGAAAACCAAACTGTTCCTCACATAAAATTTTATGTTTGATTAAAATTTTTTGAGCCCGACTCTTAACAATTTTTTCCACTATTTTCGATAACGTAAGCAGAAAGGAAATGGTGCGAAAACTAGATGACACATTGGGATCTCCATCCTTAAAAAGAGGAAGAACTAAGGCCTTTTTTAGGCAAATCTGAAAATCACCCTGTTCAAAAGATCTGTTAATTGCTTCAGCTAGCACCCGAAGGGCATTAAAAGGTAGATTTGAAAATACTTTTATTGATATTTGGTCATAGCCTGCAGAGTTCTTATTTTTTATTTGTTTAAGTATACATCTTAATTCATCTCCATCAGTAGGTTCAAGAAAGAAAGATTCTGGCAATGATATACTTCGTAAGTATGTGGTTCATTTATTCAGATAGGAAATCCTAATATAAGAAAAGTTATACCTCACATAATGTATAGCACTAAGTAAAAACCGACATAAAAAAAAATTACTATGCAAATATCCAACTAGCATAAAAATTTAAAATAACAATCGAGCTTAAATATACACAAATACATAATTAAAAGTTAGGTTTAATTAATTTACAAAAATCAATTTGATAAAAAACCATTGTTGGTCCAATTAGATCACAGAAAGTTAGTTAGGCATTTTTAGGAACTAAGAATATGCTTTTTCAATAGTTTTTTAAAAATTGCAACTGTGGCCTTTTTAATATTATTAGGAACTTTATTATATTCATTTAGACCCTTATCAAATAAAGACTTCATTGTCGATGAGTAGTGTGTTCTGTTTATTTGGTAATTGTTGCGTTTTCTAGTAAAATAACTATGAATATCACTTCTAAATGAAGTAAACTCACTCTTTAAAATATTTTGGTAACAAACCTTTTCTCAATTTATAAATAAGGATAATTGTTAAAAATACAAAGATTCCCAACATTACCCTAACAGCTTCCTAACACCAACCGCATAAAAAATACAATCGCTGTTTCACAGACATCCAATTCAAGATTCCCAACATTACCCTAACAGCTTCCTAACACCAACCGCATGCCCCTATTAAATAATATCTGAAGAGATTTTATATGTTTTTTTTATTGTTTTTTGTTAAATAAAGCATACTATAGTTCAAGTCGGAAATAATAGTCAGTGACTCATTTTTAGTTTTAAGGTGCGCCTCGAGGGGTAAGGGAAGAGATAAAGAAATTCCAGCGGCGGATACAATTGCTTTGTAAATTAATATGTTATAATAACTATATAATGGAATAGTAATAAGTAAACTTAGGCAAATATCCACTTAAAAAAATAAAGTTTATGCACATAAATATGCATGATTTTAGTCTAAAATATGCAAAAAAACGTATATTTAAAATTATTCCTAAATCTAGTAATAAGCAACAAAATTGTACTACAAACAATTAGTAAAATATTCATTAAGGCTAGGAAAAAAAGAGTCATGGATGATAAGGTTATCATAAAATACCATATTGAAAGTTGCATCGAAAGTTTACATCAAACATCAATAAAACTTTAAGTTTACTACTCGTTATCGGAGGTTTGATCAGAATTTGATTCAGAATCATTACTATCACTACTTTCGGAACCAACATTGATAATAAGAGGTTCAACTCTAACTTCGACCATAGTATCCAAATCCCACATTTTTTGTTGAATTGAAAATGATGAATAAAAACGCAAAAATGCGATTTGTGTTGAAATTCATCTAGTTTCCAAAAGCAGAGTTTAAAAATGTAAAAATACAAACACAGGAGTATTTATAATATAGGTAGTTATATAATTAAAGAAATGCATTTTTAGCAATAATATTAAACATTATCATAATTAAAGCAAAAATAAATAAAAAAATTAAGCGAGTCTGGGAGACTAATGTGTAAACATATCCTATAACGACATCGCTTGTAAAAAAAATGACAGCAGCAAGTTATGTTCCCAAGCGGTAACCCATCCAAGTACTAATCACGCCCGACGTTGCTTAACTTCAGTGATCGAACGAGAACTGGCATTTTAAACGGCATTATAAGGTACTTTACACAAATAGTGCACTATATAAAAATCGGCCTTTCCTATTGGCCGATCCGCATGGCCTTCTGCTCGCTTCGCTCGCTATGGGGGCTCAAACAAAGGAAACTAACCAGGTGCTAACCCAAACTAACCCAAGACATTCCCAAAATCAAGGAAAAAACTGTTTAGAAAGATAATTAAAAAAAAATAATAATAAAAAAAAGCAACGGGGTTTGAAACCGGGCCGTCCAGGTGAGACCCAGTTGCCTAAACATCTACACCAAGAGATCTCTTGACAGAAATCGTTTGCATCACGAAGACATATTGTAATACGAGATGGATCGACCAATAGGAGAGGTCGATTTTTACATAGTGCACTATTTGTGTAAAGGATCTTAAAAAGCTTTTCAACGTGCTATGGTCCTTACCTGTACATTTTAGCATGTTCATAGAATAAAAACAAAAACATTCGCATTTATAATATTAGTTAAGATTCTTTAATAATACGCACTGGCAGCTTCGGAGCGAATTAATTCACTGCACAAATTCGACACGAAAATATATGCCACCAGGAATAACATCAACATATGAACTGCATCATATTTACCTTATAATCTTGGGCCGACATCCTTTGATTTGGGACAATCAATAACCAGCTTTTTAAAATTTTACTGCTTTAAACGTCTGGGCATCTGAATAATACTTTTGACAGTTCGTATAATTTAAAATAATAATATGCTTTTTTATCGTCTAAAATCCGTTTGAAACGATTTTAAATGGCAAAATTGTATATAGTACTGTCCTAGCGGCTAGAATCGGTTTACACATTTACTTTCCATTTGCCGAGATTTACCCTCATACCGCCGCGTAAGATGTTTACACATCAAAAACTCAAGGGCATTCAAGATCAAATTACCTCAATGTCATTCAAGGTAAAAGACACCACAAAACAGTCTCAAAGACCTTCAAGGTCATACATGCTTGGAGCAATCCCAAGGTCATATGCGCGACCTTCAACAAAAAATCAAGGACATTCAAGGTAAAATGTCAAGGACATTCAAGGTGAAATTAGGCCAATGTCGTTCAAGGTCGAATACACTTAAGACCAAGTGGGCGGGGTTTATCTCAAAGTCCCCGGAGGGGGGTGAGGGGGCAAAAAATTGGAGGGGGAGAATTGAGGCGTCTATAGCACTCTACTGTGGATTAATTCACTGCATACTTTCGACACGAAAATCGACAAAGCTTGTTCTTTTACCAGCTACTCATCTTGGGCCGACATCCTTTGATTTGGGAAAGTCAATAACCAAATTTTGCAAATTTTAGAAGAGGGCTATGACTCAATATTGTTTTAAACGTCTGGACATCTGAATAATACTTTTGACAGTTCGTTTAATTTAAAATAATAATATGCTTATTTATCATCTAAAATCCGTTTAAAAACGATTTTAAATGACACAATTGTATAAAAATCACAAAATTCTGACTTTTTTAGGACGAATTTGTCGTGGATTTTGAAGCGAAAATTCATTTTAAATTCAACCGTCCATTAAAAAAAAACTAACTTATAGAAGGAAAATTATAGAAAAGGGCCATGACTGAATATTGTTTTAAAAGTCTGGGCATCTGAATAATACCTTTGACGGTTCGTTTAATTTAAAATATGCTTTTATATCGTCTAAAATCCGTTTAAAACCGATTTAAATGGCCAAATTGTATAAAAATCCTTCACCGGCTTATAATGTCACAATTTCGCCCCATTTGCCGAGATTTACCCTCATCCGCCGCGTAAGATGTTTACACATCAAAAATGTGCAGATATGAAAACCGAACGAATTACCCTTCACTTTTAGATAGGAAAATCTATTAATATAATATAATTATAGTCAAAAGCGATCTTATCGTGCGGGTCCAAAGGTCACAATTTTCAGTAAAAACTTCATTTGTGGCAGATTTTGCGTGTAAAATCTGTGAAACAATGGCATTTAATGAAAAATAATAATAAATAATAAATAAATAAATAAATAAATAAATAATAAAAATGTGACCTTTAGACCCGCACGATAAGCCCGCTTTTGACTATAGCCATAACGTTATTGTAATATTTTTAACCTGTTCTGATTTTGTTTAGCCCGTTTTGGCTATTTCTAGTCACTTTTGATTAGTCGTTCAAACAACTTTCCGTTAGTTCCAACTTATTGATGTGTAAACATCTTACGCGGCAGTATGAGGGCAAATCTCGGCAAATGGGACGAAAATGTGTAAACCGATTCTAGCCGCTAGGGCGGTATTATATCCAATTTGCCATTTAAAATAATTTTAAATGGATTTTAGATGATAAAAAAGCATATTTTAAATTAAACGAACAGTCAAAATTATTATTTATTAATTATTATATTCGCAGTATATTTGGATCCATAGCACAGCTTATTTTTAATGGACGGTTGAATTTAAAATGAATTTTCGCTTCAAAATCCACGGCAAATTCGTCAGAAGCCACGGCTATCGTCCTAAAAAGTCCGAATTTTCGGGGTTTTATATAATTTTGTCATTTAAAATCGTTTTTAAACGGATTTTGATGATAAAAGAGCATATTATTATTTTAAATTAAACGAACCGTCAAAAGTATTATTCAGATGCCCAGACGTTTAAAACAATATTGAGTCATAGCGCTCTTCTAAAATTTGCAAAATTTGGTTATAGATTTTCCCAAATCTAAGGATGTCGGCCCACGATTACTAGGTAAATAAGCTGTGTCCATATATTGATGTTATTCCTGATGGCATTAGATTATCGTGTCGAATTTGTGCGCTTGGAAAAGGGCGACTTACCCGCATGTAACAGCAAGTGGGACACTAGCATTTTCTCTGAATTTATTAAAGTTATTGGGTCTTATTCTTGTGTAAATAGGTTGAGTATTAAATAACGTCCATAAAATCAATATGCCAAAAAGGCAGCAATACTCGATTTCGATAGCTAACCCGTGGCATTTTCCGTCTTTTATTAGATATTTTACCTTGGCTATTATTAGCAATTTAAAAAATAATGCACAGGGTCTTTTTCAGAGTGTCAATAAAATATTTCTAATAGTAGACGAAACACTGCAAGGGTAGCTATGGAAATGGAGTACCGCTGTTTTGGTTAACATATTAGTTTAATGGACGGTATCTAATAGACGGCAGAATAATACCCAATGTTTTTAATACTATAAAATATATTCTGTCGTCATCGTCTTACTTAGTGCGTTGAATGCGGATATTAAGTCCTGCTCTTCTAAATGCCAACGTTTTAATAATTTTCCACACATTTATAGTGTGTTGTTACGTATAGTTCTCGCTGACTCGCTGATAAAGCATGTTAATGATAACACTGCTGATCTTATGCCTTTCTGAATTGGAATGGCGGCCGGCCGACCGGTACTGACTCTCGACCCTAGTCTCGTAATATGGTTACGCCCATAATAAAGAGTATTGAATTTAATCCAGGATTCAATGCAAATTGTATTTGCGACCAATAATATTGAAATCCTAACTATCTACTATTGGTTGAATTAATTTTATTTTTCATTTAATCATGTATATGATTAAATGGAAACATAACTTTTATTAGAAATAATACTAGGCTTTTCATTGCTTGCAATAGCAATTTTGCCATTGAAACAAATGGTTTTCTATTGAATTGAAATTGAAATTCAATAACTTGTTTATTTATTCAACATTAACTGAATAGTTGACTGGATTGCGAGGATCTGAATCAATATGAATTGTATTTAACTCAAAGCGGATCAATAAATAGCCTTATAATAGAAACTGCAGATAATTTTTTCAGCGTACTTTGAACTTTGGTTAGTCTTCTTAATTAAATTAATCAGTGCTTTGAATGTCTCATTATTAGTATTACTAATATATGTGTGATACACTGATTAATTTAGCAGTGACTAATCGAAATTCAAAGTAGTGAGCCTAGGTGTTCTAAGTGGTTTTTTCAGCATAATATTGTAATTATCGATGTAAGGAGACATTTAGAAAATGCTTTTTTTCATTAAGGCACATAGCAATTATGCGCCTACTAACCCAACTTACCAAGAAAATAAGCGCTTACACGACTGGCAAATAATAAATCGCATGGTTCCAGAAAAATCATTTTCCAAATGTCTGTTTTCATTGATAATTGTGATAATAATAATTGAACATGATATTCATGATTAGCATGTTGAAAAAACACTTGAAACAATTTCATTATGTGTTTTGTTTTTACTATCTTTGTTAAATCATAATAATAATAATTGTACATTATGCAATAGAAATATATATCAAATCAACCAAATGTTTTTTGTCCACAGGTTCAATTCTAGAATATTGTACATTCTGCCAAGAATTCATAAATGATTGAAAAATATGTCGTCCCGAAACGAAAAAGCCAAGTCTGGAAGTTTCGTAAGTAAAAGTGCAATTTTTTTATTAAATATTTTACAGCTCTCTTGCTTGGGTGGGGATAATAATGAGAGTTCAGCAACATGCATTTGTGATTAATGTGGTATATTAATATTAATAAGTATGAATTGCTTCAGCAACAAAATTTACGAATCACGTCTGCAAACATCAAAATTTCAGGGTGATTACGTATACTATGGGGACGCCTCCAGTGGTAATCTGGTTGATTGCCATCCCATCAGAAAAGTCAGAAAAAATTAAAGAATGTCTATATCCCGCATAATTCCCAAGACGTATTTTATTTTATAGTGGTGTGGACACTAGCCAACTTGATGTGCGTTGATGACACTTAGCAGGGTGATCGTGTGTACTATGGGACATCCTTCAGTGGTAATATAGTTGATTACCACCCCATCAGAAAAGTCAGAAAAAATTAACGAATGCCTATATCTCGCATAATTCTCAAGACGTATTTTATTTTAGAGTGGTGTTGACACTAGCTAACTTGATTTGCGTTGATGAAATTTTGCAGGGTGATTAGGTATACTATGGGGAATCTTTCAGTGGTAATAAAGTTGGTTGCCGCCCCATCAGGAAAAATTAAAGGATGTCCATATCTCGCACAATCCCCAAGACGCATTTTATTTTAGATCGGTGTGGACACTAGCCAACTTGATGTGCGTTGATTAAATTTTGCAGGGTGATTAGGTATACTATGGGAAATCTTTCAGTGGTAATATAGTTGATTGCCACCCCATGAGAACTACGAAATGTCTATATCTCGCATAATTGCCATGAAGTATTTTATTTTAGGGTGGTGTGGACACTAGCCAAGTTGATGTGCGTTGATTAAATTTTGTAGGGTGATTAGGTATACTATGGGGAATCTTTCAGTAGTAATGCCAGCCCATCAACAAAGTCAGAAAAAATTAAAGAATGTCCATATCTCGCATAATTCCCAAGACGTATTTTATTTTAGAGTGGTGTGGACACTAGCCAAGTTGATGTTCGTTGATCAAATTTTGTAGGGTGATTAGGTATACTATGGGGAATCTTTCAGTGGTAATATAGTTAATTGCCACCCCATCAGAAAAGTCAGAAAAATTAAAGAATGTCCATATCTCGCATAATTACCAAGACCATTTTATTTTAGAGTGATGTGCGTTAATAAAATTTTGTAGAGTGATTAGGTGTACTCTGGGGAATCTTGCAGTGGTAATATAGTTAATTGCCACTCCATCAGAAAAGTTAGAAAAAAATTGAAGAATGTCTATAGCTCGCATAATTCAAAATACGTCTTGGGAATTATGCGAGATGTAGACATTCCTTAATTTTTTCTGACTTTTCTGATGCGGTGGTAATCAACTATATTACCACTGAAAGATTCTCCATAGTATACTTAATCACCCCACAAAATTTCATCAATGCACATCAAGTTGGCTAGTGTCCACACCACTCTGAAATAAAATATGTCTTGGGAATTATGCGAGATATAGACATTCTCTAATTTTTTCTGACTTTTCTGATAGGGTGGCGTTCAACTATTTTACCACTGAAGGTTTTTCTATAGTATACCTAATCACCCTATAAAATTTCATCAACGCACATCAACGTGGCCAGTGTCCACACCACTCTGAAATAAAATATGTCTTGGGAATTTTGCGAGATACAGGCATTCTTTATTTCTTTCTGACTTTTCTGATGGGGTGGCAATTAACTATATTACCACTGACGGATTCCCCATAGTAGACCTAATTACCCTACAAAATTTCATCAATGCACATCAACTTGGCTAGTGTCCACACCACTCTAAAATAAAATACGTCTTGGAAATTATGCGATATAGACATTCTTTAATTTTTTCTGACTTTTCTGATGGGGTGGCAATCAACTATATTACCACTTCAGGATTTCCCATCGTATACCTAATTACCCTACAAAAATTTTATCAACGCACATCAACTTGGCTAGTGTCCACGCCACTCTAAAATAAAATACGTCTTGGGAATTATGACTTTTCTGATGGGGTGGCAATCCACTGGAGGCGCCCCCATAGTATACGTAATCACCCTGAAATGTTTCATCAATGCACTTCATCTTGGCTAGTACTCAGACCTCTTTGAATTATGATGCGTTTCATGACAACTTACAACATATTCACATTTTTCATTAATTTCGATCACCTCTGGCGGTATGGATCTTCATTTTCCATCGCTGGCACTCACGAAAACATTTCTCTGCTCCTAGGAAATATCACATTCTGAAATATATTAACATCATATTAATTTTCGGTACATAATACAAATTTCCGGTCTTGATGTAAATAGTAGGTTTGAAGTTTTCGCGTAATTTTATGGCTGGGCTTTTATGGATAACTTCACTTTAACAATATATAGGGGGTCCCATTTAAAATAATGCAAATGTGTACTGCCCTACTTTTTGGTGCACACTGTATATCGTAAATAACATACCATGGCCTAAAAATATAGTAACTTCGTTACATAGGTATAGGACATACTTAGCAAAAGTTGTAGGGTTTTTGATCTCTTTAGAATAACAGAAAAATATACAGGTTGCGCCATTTCAAAAATCGGTTGGTTTTTTGTTTTAATTTTAAATTTTGAAGATTTGAACATATATGATAACCACCCTGTAGCTTCTATCTCAAATATTTTTTAGGCAACGCATAAACTTGGTCTTAGTATTCCTTGTTCCCAAATATAAAAAATTTCCTAGCAAAATAGAGAGTGGTACTTAATAATAAAGAGACGCTTGAAATTGTGATTTTTTAGTTAGAAACCTCATTATTTCAAACACTGTAAGTTTTACAAATATCAAGCCTATTATAAAAAGTTTCAGAATTACACGTAGAATTAAAAAAATCGAATAATATATAGAATGTCCCATTTAGATTTAGATATCCAAAATGGCGGAAAATGAAGGTGTTTTGTCGATAGCTAGTGAAGAAACTAGTGTTTTCTGTAATATATGTGAAAAAAAATGTGCAAGAAGCATTAGATGTGTTAAGTGTTTAGTGTCTTTCCATAGCCAATGTATTGTAAAATCGCCAGGCTTCATTGTTCAGGGAATAAACGAGGTAGTTTGTGCTGAATGCAATGACAAGGCCGATCTTACGATCGCCGATAAACTGCGGTTTTATGCCCAAAACAGTTGAGTTCCTTGGTTATGAGCCTAATTGAGATCAACGACCTACTTCGTGATAAAGTGTATTTTCTGGAGAAAAAACTGGAAATTGCAGAAAAATCGGAAATTAAACCGTCGAGGGACATAAGTGAGGTTAGGAATCCTGTCACCCTTCCCGCCATTTCCTCAAGTCCCCCTGTTGCCTCCCCTCAACCAGCAAACGCCAATGCCATTAACGACAATGACAGAAATGACAGTGTAAAACTGGTACCAACTAGATTTACCCAACCAGACAGTAAGGAAATGGCCTCTGCTACGGAACCATGCTTGTCAATGTCAACGTCAGGCGGAACTTTAACGTGTCACGCGAACCACGTTAATGTAAACACTGTGCAGGAGTCAGTCTCAATCCCAATAGTAAATGAGTCCATAGTTTTCCCAAAAAACAGTAATGTGGAATTTCTAAGCACTGTTACAGCCAAGTCATCAACTTCCAGGCAACAAGGACTAAACAAGGACCATAACGACCGAATCACGTCCTCTCAAGTATCTACGGCAGTCGCTTTAGCACAAAAAAAGTACACCTTGACCCAAGGCGGTGAAGAAAGGAACGTTGAGGTGTTCGTTGAAAATCAGGAATGGACAGTAATTCAACGGAAAAAGCGTAAACCCAACAAAAATATGCGACCAGAACCCCTGAGGGGTACCAATGAGACTCCATCAGTTCTGAAAATAGCTGAAAAAATGGCTTTCCTCTTTATCTCTGGACTTGCACCCGAGACTGAATATCAAACTATAATTGACTTTCTGAAAACTCACAATCTACATAAAAACTGTGTGTGTGAAAGAATGAACACATTGAGGAAAAACATCTACAGTTCCTTTAAGCTTGCTGTCCCCATATCTACCAGGGGAAAATATATTTCAACTGAGCTTTGGCCTGCAGGAACGGTGGTGAAGCATTTTCTAAACATCCAACGCCAACCTATGGTGAAGTCGAAAACCTTGATGGATCAGTCGAATCAACAAATAAGAAATTAAGGGTTCTGCATCTCAACATACAGTCCCTTAGAAACAAAATCGACTTAATGGAGGCATTCCTGGCTGACAAGGCCCATGATGTTGTCTGCTTATCCGAGCATTGGATGACTGAGGTGGAAGCAGGCTGCCTGGTGTCGGATCATCAGTTTGAGCTAGCGAGTGTCTTCTCTAGGATTAGTACTACTGGAGGCGGAGTTGCTGCTTATGTAAGGAAAGATTTAAATTTTTCAACCATAAATTTTGTTAATAGTTTTAGTATTGAGAAGTGTTTTGAATGTTGTGCTGTTTGTCTGAACAATTTTAATGTTTATATAATAACTATTTACAGATCACCTGGAGGCAATTTTAATACTTTCCTCAACGCGTTGGAGGGTTTACTAAATAGGTTTGGCACCAGTAAGAACATTATTTTAACAGGGGATTTTAATGTCCATTTTGGTACCACACAGAACCATTTATTACAACTTTGTGATCTCTTACAAATCTTTGGCTTTAAGCAAACAATAACTCAACCCACAAGGGGTGGCTCTTGCCTTGACAATATGTTCGTGAACTTTTGCACTGGGGATTTTGTCGCCTCTGTTATGGATGTAAGTATCTCTGACCATCTGGGCCAGGAGATTGAGGTATTTGTTGGTAGTAGGGTTGCCCCCGTTGTTGAAAAAAAATTGCAGACGAATCACTCAGGCTGGAACAAATAAATTTTATGATTTGTTTAGCTCATCTAACTGGGAATTTGTTGACGATCCTAACTCTGATATCAACAGTAAATTTGTCAAATTCTTGGAAATTCTCCAAACTGCCTGCCATAACTCTTTCCCTGAAAAAACATATACAGTAAGGCCAGACCAGGGTAGAAAGATCAGTTGGTTTGATGGGTCTCTAAGGACCATGAGAGACCACCTTGGGTTTCTCAAGGAATGGAGTGAACAGTACGGCCATGCAGGAGCTCGACAGGAGTACAAAACCTTTAGAGTGAAATACAAAAAAGCTATACGGGACGCTAAAATAAAAGCTAATGATTTTTACATACAGTATTCTAATAATCCATCCAAAACCATCTGGCAAGTAATAAACTCAAAAACAACACTCAAATAATCAATGCACCATAACACCAAATAAATTTAATGACTTTTCCTGCAATATTGGACATGAAACAAGTAGTACCATCCCTCCCTGTCAAGGAGATCCTGTCGAGCTCCTGTCTGGCCTGGATGTAAAACAGTCTTTTGATTTTGGCTTTGTGTCTTTTTCTGAGGTCAGAGACATTATCTGCCAACTGAAAAATAAAAACAGCACAGATATCTTTGGACTTAATTTTAAACTTATAAAATCCATTAAGCACATTATAAACATTCCTTTGACTAAGCTTATAAATTATTGTTTTCGAGACAATATATTCCCAGACATTTTAAAGATTGCCCAAGTTACTTCCATTTTTAAAAAAGGCGATCCAAATCTACCTGGTAACTACAGGCCCATCTCTTTGCTGCCTATTATCTCAAAGATCCTGGAAAAGTGCCTTGCAAAGCGACTAATTTACTTCTTTGAACAAAATAACCTATTTACTCCCTGTCCATTTGGCTTTAGAGGTGGGAGAAATACCACTATGGCAATTCTTGATCTTGTGTCTTATATTTCAGATTCTTTTAACAAAATGGAATTTACAGGGGCCTTATTCTGCGATTTAAGTAAGGCATTTGATTGCGTCAACCATCAGATTCTTATAAAAAAACTCAAATTTTTTTTTTTTCAAATTCCAGTATTTTCTTGATAGAATCGTATTTAGAGAATAGAACCCAAGCTGTTAAAGTTGCTGGGGTATCTCCTGTGCAGGGTGAACTGGATATTGGCGTACCCCAAGGCTCCGTCTTGGGCCGAATTCTTTTCCTCATTTTTATAAATGATCTACCCCTTATCGATCGCAGAATATTGTTCACTCTGTTTGCTGATGATACCACAGTGCTGTGCCGACCAATTCCATATTAAATACTTTATCAGAGCTCGACAGACTTAAGAGTATTGTTGAAGAGTGGTTCTATGCAAACAAGCTACTCCTTAACAACGAAAAAACAAATAAAATGCTATTCTCTCTCAGAAATATCGAAGGAGTGAATGGGGACTTAGGGGTTGAATTTCTCGGGGTACGGATAGGCGAGGTGCTGCGTTGGAATGTACATATCCAAACTGTGGCTGAGAGGTTGAACTCCGCACTTTTCTCCCTTCGCTCTCTATCAGGATGTTCCTCAAGGTCCACACTTAAAATAGCTTACTTTGGTCTTTTTCATGCAATTTATTCCTATGCTATATTAGCATGGGGGCATACACCCCAAGCAGATCGAGTATTTAAACTGCAGAGGAAAGCCATCAGAATCCTGGAAGGTCTCAACTACCAAAACTGTTGTAGGGAAGCATTTAGAGCTCAGGGCATACTTACTATTCCTTCTTTATACATCCTTGAGAATTTGCTGCATATTCACAAAAACAGAGGCGACTCTATGACTCATGCAGGGGGTCACGGACATAATACTAGATCTAGAGATAGGCTGGTTCCTATGTACCAACGAATCGTGAGGTGTCAGAATGGTCCAGGATACTGAGGTGTTACGCTTTTCATTAAATTACCTTATGATGTGCAAAGTCTACCCTATGTACCCTTCAAACGCAAAATAAAACTACTTTTGGTTCAAAACTCTTTTTATTCACTCCAGGAGTTTGTAAATTTTAACCTTTAGACAGCAGACTATTAAATGTGTTGATTTTTTACATTTTTTACACCTTATATATGTTGTTTGTTTCAAATTTTTTACACCTTATGTTTTTTTTAATTTTATCCACTTAGTTTAGTTAGTAATAATAGGAGTTCTATCGAATTTTATATTTTTTTATGTGACTTGTGTAAGTACTATTTTGTACATTTAACATGAATAAATAATCTAATCGAATCTAATCTAATCTAAAAAACACAAATTTGTAATATATTTGTAAATAATTTTAGAATGTGCACACTTAGTGAACATATGTTATAGTAAACACACTTTATTGGCATAATTTACCTATAAAGGGCAAACTTACTTTATTCAATCGTTGACTCGCCCTGTATATGATAAAAACATTTAATTTTGGATAGCTATTTGATACAAATTCAATTTCAAGAAAAATTCATAGGAATTGAAAAAAATCGATAACACCTTATAATAAAAAGGATTAGAGTATCAATTTAAGAGTACAAGGTTAATTTTTAGGGAAAAGCTGAAATTTTTACTTGTGGAAATGCTGCACAATATGTTTATCTCGGTATTTGATCTTGGTCTACCGTGCTGTTTCTAAATCCAGTGCATCCTTGGGAGATTATTACAAATTTACCAAATAAATATTTTTTCGGTATAGATGAAATTCCAATATCTGTTTTGAACCGGGCGAGAGAGTATTTATCTTCTCAGTTAGTCGACATCATAAATTAATTACATATCCACTAATGGTAGCCAAAATTGTACCTGCACATAAAAGGGTTGCAAGCGGAATATTGAGAACTATAGAGCAGTCTCACTGCTGGCAGCAGTATCGAAGATCTTCGAAAGAGTCATTTACGATAGAATAAGGGATTATGTTGTCAGATATGGCATATTAAAAGATTGTCAATTTGCATTTAGACCAAAAAGGTCAACTGAAATGTCAGTATATAATGTCATTTCTTACATAACTAAACATTTAGATAAAAGAGACAAGGTAGCGAGCTTTTATTTTGATCTTTCTAATGCCTTTGACACTGTAGATACATCTTGGTTGGCGGATTGTAGGGGTATGGAATGAGCGGAGTATGTGCGCCCCTGTTGAGTTCGTATGTGAGTGATCGAAAGCAATGTATATGTTTGGCGCAGAGAAGAGACAGGGTTTTCCCGGAGATGAGTGATATTGAGAGAGGAGTGCCTCAGGGATCGATTTTCATACCGCTATTGTTTTTGTTGTTATGGTGGATTTGGCTCCGGGCTGATACCATACATCGGTGTTGCTATCTGCTGGTTCCCTTGCTGGTCTTTTGGTCGGATGTTCGCGTGAGGTAGAGATAATTGGCATATACTGTGGTGACAAGACAGGCCTTAATGTATTGCAATGTAAGTAATGTCAATAATGAATCACTATATTTCAGGCTTGGCAGAAAATCTATACCAATCTATATTACACTTTTTGGAGTGTGCATTCACTCTAAACTAAAGTGGGAATGTCACATCCGAGCCCTACCGTCTCCGTTAAATAAACGGATTGTTACGTGTATGGCGTATTAGTGATACTCCATGATTTCTTGGAAAAAACCCATGTATGGCGTATTCTGCATTTGCATCCTAGCACATCGTGCAGGCAATATTTTACGCAATTGAGCATGTTGACTCTCACTTAACTCTATTTCTTGGCAATTGTAGTGTTTGTCAGGAACAATAATATTTTGTTCTCAGCATACAGGGATTACTATTCTGATGATACGTCAATTGTTATCAGGAGGGGCTGGACCTAAATGTCCCATCACATACCACTAAGTTCTATGAGAATGACCCTTATTATAAGACTATTAAGGCCTTCAATATGTTAACAATTGATATAAGGATTACTAGAATATTTTGCAAATTAATGTATTTAAGAGGACTGCCCATAAATGGTTATTAGAGAGGTGTCAGTAAATTTGCTTTTCAAGGGTGATAGCTTGTCTTGCTTTTAATGCGCGATCTGGTATGTTGTGTGGTATAGTTTTGTCAGTATGTATATCATTAGTACAGTTTAGACCTATTATTATACTCTTCGGTGTGTAATTATAATGTTTCTGATGATATCAGGTTAAATTTAACTGCTATTACCATTACTTGGAGGAGGCAACTGGTAGTTTTGCTTCTGCAACGGTTCATTATGGATGAATTTACGAAAATCCGAGTCACCTAGGCTTGCAGATGTAGGCGAAGTTCTGCTGGTGGCGCCCTTTGAAATGTTCATCGAAACTGTGCTCAGATCTCTACTTCTCCTCCTAAAAAAACCCTAAATACCAAATTTCGTGCGAATCATGCTATTATTATAACAAATTTTTGTAAAAATATTTTTAAAAATGATACCTTTGACATACTATATCTCGGAAACTGTCAACTTGCTTGATCCTCATATTTTGTTCTCAGGAATTTTTGCTAGCGTTTTGTACAGACCTTTTAGACACACTCTGTATATTTGAAATACCAAACAATTAGTTTAGATGCCAATTTATGGATTAAAGGGTTACTCCGTTGATAAATAAATATGCCATAATTTTTAATTTTGCTTCAGTGCATGTCCCAGAAAGTTGTTCTTTTTTACACTTATTTTAAATATCTATTACATATTTGTGTCATGAATTTCGTAAATATTTTAAGGGTTGTAAACTTCGACAAATCAACTGTTAATCAAAATAGCATTAGATTTTCCTGAATTATTCTAATCTCTTATTACAAACGATGTATTTTTACTAATGAAACTCTACTGTCTTATCTTTTTTGCCAAGGTGTTTTTACACTTATCTCGAGTATTTTATCATTTATTTGCTGTATTACGAAGCCAAACAATAATAATCTTCGTTAAAATTTATGCGTGACAACTTGGGCGTGAATTTAAGTTCATTTCAGTGTAATACAAAAAGTGTCGTGTTAGTTTCGCTCTATTGATACAGCTATTACATAGTTTTTTGATATAATGTTTTTATCGAAGACTACCGTGCGTATGTGTATGTGATCTGGTGAAAAACTGTTTTAAGAATCGAAATGGAGCCAGATGGTAATGGGATAAAGAAAAAGATAGGACTCGGAGGATTATCGTTCCGGAAAAAAAGGCATAAGACTCAAGTTGGAGTAAGTTGTTTTCCAAAATATTCGTATAAAATATTGGTATTTAAATATGTATCTCATCAAGAACGCAGAGACTTCCTTAAATGTTACAGTCCCTCTCAGTACGTGGTTTTTCCAATATTGGTATAAAATATTTCTGTATAAATATGCATGTTATCAAGAGTTCCTAAATATTTTAGTTCTTCTCGAAAGTTGGCGATTCAAATAGTTATGGTCGCCCTGGAAACTGCGAACCGAAAAATATCCATTGACGAGTAGCCAAACCGTCTCCTTAAATCTTATAGCCCTTAGTTTTGGCGTCTTCCGTCCTTAAACCTGCTCTTGTGCGATCAGTCTTTGTATTTCATATTTTGTCTCTCTTATTATATGACCCACATATTTAGCTTTCCATTCTTTGATTATATTTAGCAGTTCTTTTGATTTGTTCATTCGAGTGAGATTTTCCTTACTTGTTATTTTTTAATTCTTTGCACTGCTTATATTCACAATTATCGTCTATATAAGTGCATATCGAAAGCCTCCATTCTTTTGTCAGTCTATGGATCTAGAATCCAGCTTTCGAGAGGAGAACCGAGAATACATAGCATCTTATCATCCGAACTCTGAGGTCCAAGCTAAGAGATCTGAAATTTTTTTTTCTTTATTTCTTATTTGATTTCTTTTTTTGGGTCACATTTGTCATTAATTAACGATCGTAAGTATTTGACAGTCACTGGCGTATTTAAGTACCTAACTTTTTTATTTTCAAAGGATTTGTTATCATATTTGGATATGTTATGGCCCACGGTATCGGGATTAAAAAGAACTTTGCAAAGACTTCAGTGGTGTACAGAAGAGTGGGTACTTTTCAAAACCAATGTATTTGAGGTCGTTGCAAAAATCAGACAAATGAAATAAAGATAAAAATTGACAAAAAAGATTTGAAAGGGTTGGGAATATTGACCATTAGAAAAACTGATCAATACAAACAAAATTAAAATCGATACATTAATTTTGGTAAAGCCATGTCTTGTGGGCCAAGTTAAATTGGATCCCTTTTTAATGCTTAATGACTTTTAATTTTCAAAGGAATGTTTTTCATTTTTGGATATGTTATGGCCTAAGATATTAGATTCAAAAAGAACTTTTTAAAGCGGGTCTACTTCAGTGGCGTACATTAAAATTTAAAATTATTTTCTTTTACAATGAATAGTTTCTGCGGTAGGATGCTTGTGAAACATCGTTGAATAATAATACTAGGGATAACTGCTTTTAGATGTTTCAAAATAATTTAATGAGATATTTTTCTCTACATATGTTTCGGCTTAATGAGGCCTTTATCAAGAGTAGTTGAATACTAAAATCTAAATTGTTATACCCTACTGAACCACCTGTCGGTATTTTATTTTTATTACACGGTCAATTATGCAGGTGTTTAAAGAGCAGGTCAGTTGGTCGTTCCTATCTAAATCGTCTGATTTTTTGTGACTTGGATTTCTAGGTACTCCAACAGGTTCAGCCTTTTGCTCTTTAATTCGGTGTGTAAAAGTTTAACATTATTCGTATCTATAAAATGGTTATTTTCTATACAATGTTTTGCTAAGCCAGAGTTTTTAATATTATGTGAAATCGATTTTTTGTGTTCTTTAATCCTAATATTGAAGTTCCGACCAGTTTGTCCTACGTATACAGCTTCACAGTTCACACAATTTATTTTGTAAACAGCACATTTGGATTGTTTGTCAATTTTGTCTTTATTGTTTATTAGTCTTCTCCCTAGGTTATTCTTATTAACCAGAATTGTTTTACAGCCAAATTTATTTATTTTTTCTTTGAAACTTTATCTGTAATTTTCGGAATATAATTGATAAATTTAAACGGCTCCTTATCTAATTTTAATGTTATTAATTGTAATCTGTTTGATAATGCATACTTCTTTTTGGAAACTCGCCGAATCTAGGGGAAAGCTGAAAAGTTTATGGATGAGACTATGAAAAGCAGAAAGTTTTACTTGCCAAGATTAGATTAGAAGATAAAACTCTACTAAATAAGTAAATGTATTTACTCTCTTTAAAAACTGTCACACCTATTGATGTAAGTATACAGCAACACAGCAATCACACTCTTTATCCAAGAATGTTGAATCTCACAGATTCAACATGGAGCATTCACATATGATGCTACTGGTCTGACTGGGATATTATCCTTATGAATTTTAGGTAAGCCGTAAAACAAGGGAGGTGATGGATTCATTAATTTAAGAAAAATTTGTGAGTCATCAGGTAGTACAGAATTGTTATTTTTTAATAATGAGATAATTTGTTTTTGTTATTTATTAGTCGGGTCTTGCGTTTTTATGAAATCTCCATTATTCAAAAGTTCTTTGATTTTAGTATCATAATCTAATTTAGTTAAAACAGTTATCGTGTTTCCTTTATCAGCTTTAGTTAATATGAGGTTATTTTGCGTTAGCTTTGCTTTTATTATGTTTAAGGTTGTAAGTTCTTTTTTATTCAGTTGAGTTTTCGAATTAGATTTAAATTCTTCAGAGATGCTATATTTGTTTAGTTGCGAAATGTTTGAAATAGAATTTATTGCTATTTGTTTATTAACTACCAAAAGTTCAAAATCTTTTTGGTTGTAGGATTGTGGAGAATATTTGAGCCCTTTTTCTAATAAGTTATTCTCAGTGTCTGTAAATACTGTATCTGTGAGATTCAAAATTCTTGGATAAAAAGTGTGATTGCTGTGTTGCTGTATACTTACATCAATAGGTATGACAGTTTTTAAAGAGAGTAAATACCTTAACTTACTTAGTCGAGTTTTATCTTCTAATCTAATCTTGGCAAGTAACACTTTCTGCTTTTCATAGTCTCATCCATAAACTTTTCAGCTTTCCCCTAGACTCGGTGAGTTTCCAAAAAGAAGTATCCATTATCAAACAGATTGCAATTAATAACATTAAAATTAGATAAGGAGCCGTTTAAATGTATGAATTATATTCCGAAAATTACAGATAAAGTTTCAAAAAAATAAATAAATTTGGCTGCAAATCAATTCAGGTTAATAAGAATAATCTAGGGAGAAGACTAATAAACAATAAAGACAAAATTGACAATCTAAATCTGGTGTTTACAAAATAAATTGTGTGAACTGTGAAGCTGTATACGTATGACAAACTGGTCGAAACTTAAATATTGGGATTAAAGAACACAAAAAATCGATTTTACATAATATTAAAAACTCTGGCTTAGCAAAACATTGTATAGAAAATAACCATTTTATAGATACGAATAATGTTAAACTTTTATACACCGAATCAAAGAGCAAAAGGCTGAACCTTTTGGAGTACCTAGAAATCCTAAAGTCACAAAAAACATACGTTTTAAATACGAACGACCAAATGACCTGCTCTTTAAACACTTGCATAATTGACAGTGCAATAGAAACAAAATACCGACAGGCGGTTTAGTAGGGTATAACAATTTAGATTTTAGTATTCAACTACTCTTGATAAAGGCCTCATCAAGCCGAAACATATGTATATACATACACATATATAATATCTCATTAAATTAGTATTACTTTTTTTTATTTTGAAAATTTCGAGTTAATTTAAAATATCTGTACGCCACTGAAGTAGACCCCCATTGCAAAGTACTTTATAATTGTAATATCTTAGGCCCTAAAATATCAAAAAACGATAAAAAAATCCTTTAAAAATAAAAAGTCATTAATTATATTTATATGATATATTTTTTTTAACCTTCTAAGCTTTATAATTTTAATCTACATCCTACATCAGCTTTAATAATTTTAATTTCATAGACAATTATCATCATTAGATATTACAGTTTTACTGATTGTAATGTTACATTTATTTTTCATAACATAACTTATATTTGCATTTTCTTAAGTTCAAACAGCATGATAATTGTAATTTGTAGGAATTTATACTTAATGATAGTTTCTATCACCTTGTCTGACGTTGCTTTGTCACCCCTTGTGATTTTGTTGGCAATAAAGAATGTTTATTATTATTATTATTATTAAAAAAGGATCCACTCTAATTTGGCGCACAAGACATGGTTTTACCAAAATTAAAATATAAATTCTAATTTTGTTTGTATTGACCTCATTTTTTTATGGTCAATATTCCGAACCGTTTCAAATCTTTTTTGCCCATTTTTACATCTTTATTTCAAATGGCCTATTTTTGCAACAACCTGAAATACATTGGTTTTCATCTTTCCGGGCAGGGTTCCTCAGAAATCGTGAGATCGTAAAACGCATGCGCCTTAAGAAATATATGTTTTTCTAGGATACTAGACTAGGGTTTTAGGTATTTTTGTTCCTCTAGGACCGTCTGAATGTCTGAAGCACAAAATATTTCATTTCAAATTTAACAAACTTAATTATTAAAGAGAAAATAAATTTTTAATTATTTACTTTCATATTGAAAAATTACACAACTTTAATGGTTCTATTTTTTATTTAGGTTTTGTAAACATCAACAAAAAATTAACTTTAAAATCAAGCTAAAATAGGTATTCAAAGGTTTTAAAACCAAATTTAACTTAAATCTAGACATTGTTTAAAAACAATGGCCTAGGTATCTAAACTTCAATTTAAAGGAATCTACTCCGCGGCGCAAAAGGAGCGTTGAGGTCTGGTCATCCAGAAAGCCGCTAGGGGGAGTCATGGCACACGTCAGTGTCTGACTCTACGCTACAGCAGAGTTCAATAATCCTTTGTTTGATTAAAAATTGCTTGAAACATAAATGTTTGGTTTTTTTATAAGCTTTTAAAAAGTCATTTCAAATGCTGCAAGCAGTGTGTATAAGAAGATCGTGAGACTGAAACGCATTATCGTGAGATCGTGAAACAGTGCCGAATCGTGAGATCTCACGATTATCTGGGATCACTGCTTCCGGGAGTCTCAACACAAGAGACTCAACGACGATGCAAATGAAGGCAGTAGCAGTACCTAGTTCAAATAGAACTTTAATAGGTCGCCAGCTGTGTGGGATTTTGAGACGCTACGAATTGCTTCGATAGCAGGCCACCACTGAAAAATAACACTGGCACATCAAGTGCTCGGGTATATTGTAAATGCGATAATATAGGCAACCATATTTTCGCTGATTCTTGGTCGGTAATATATGTTTTAGAGAATCGTAAAAAGCATTACGGTCGTTTTGTACAGGGTTATCCAACGAGGACTAGACAAGGCGATTTTTTTACTCTCCCTGTACTTTTATATAAAAAAAAACTGAAATAGCCATCTTATGTAATTTTCTCTCGCGAATTCGGATATGTTCAGCAAAAAACAATTGAAGATCAAATAAAAGTGCTTGGGATCATTTTGATATTTATTTAGATAGAACACCCTGTATATTACTACATTTTTGGACTCTCTAGAAAACTCTAAACACATTTTGTTTATAATATCCTATACCTATCTTTAGCTGTTTACCAAATATTGACAGTTGAAAGTCGGATAAATTTGAAGATACTGTCATTCGATAGTTATGAAAACTTAGCCATGATAAAAATGCTTTATGTAGGTACTGTTTGATATTTTATTATGAGATAATTTTAATTTTGATTAGAAACAAAACAACTAAAACAAGCTTGCCTAGAAACTGTCTGTTTGAATGTATAGTCATTTAAACAGTATCAAGCAACTGTTTTTATCTTTCAAGTCTATGATTGATTATTTAAACTATGCAAACTAACATTTTTTTATTACACTGAGATTCAAATTTGGGAGATTTCAAAATATTTTGTTTACATGTTTGGATGTGCTGGAGTTATATTGTAAATCCCTTAGTTATGAATATTATAATGAATTTTCATTTGCATATGACTAATGGGCATGCAATGGTAAATCCCCTCTTTCCAATGTCCATAATCTTAAGATAAACAGCTTCTTATCGACGCTGCTTTTAAAACTTTATAAGGAAATGCATCGTTGAATCATTAGAATATTGATTACTGAAAAGGGCTTGACCCACCTAAAAGCCCCATAGATGCCTAATCATTAGACTAGTATTTGCAAGCTTCGGTTGTAGTAAATAGTTCTCACTCTTTTTATTTATTTTTATTAATAAAACTTTTTTATAAGAAGGGTTACTGGAATAAAATATTTTCTTGTGCCAAAAATATAATTATAAGAAATAATTTTATATTCTCTGTTCGGTTAGTGAAGAATTGAAAATGAACATAATAAATACAATATCAGCTCATATAAAATGTTTCTACAAAAATGTACACAAAGTACCATTTTGCGCTTCACCGCTCAGTACAAAACGCTCGTGACGTAGCAATGAAAAAAATGACTGGTGTCATTAGTGTAAGAGTCTATGTGAATGTCACCAATAGGCATTTAATGTTGCGTCAGTCATTCCATTGCTTAGTTAACAATGTTAAAATGAGAACCGTACAATCACAACAAAAAGTTTAACGTTACAACTCAACTTGTAAACAATTTTTAAGTTTTGCATCAGAAACTGCGTTTTGATTATGAAAATTGCAATAAGCAATTCAAACGAAACACTGGATTTTCTACCTGAAAAGTCAACAAATAAATGTGAAAAACCATACCTACCTGTCCATTGCATGATTCTGAGAAAATGTTTTGATTACCTGTTTTTACGAAAATCCGAAGGTAATGAATTCTAGGGTTGGATGAGACACCGAATTCCGCCAGATTTTTTTACAATAAAAATTATACATTAATTCGGATTCATTAGATAAAAGAAAACATGAGGAGGTCGTTTATTATTATAATCTGTTTTATGTAGCCAATAAATAAATAGTTTAAAATAAATAAATTTCTTCTCAAGTTTCTCAATATTCTCAGATGGAGTATTTTTCTAAATTTTGCTACCTTACTTTCAAAACTTAAAAATCATTGCTATCTTCTTATTAGAAAGTTTAGTGGCGTCTTCGCCCAACCGTCTACTCTACGATCCACACCTATAAATATTAACACGACTGAGTGAACCAGCCATATGGACCGGTTGTATAGCAATTGACTAATCATGTTACAAAACATAACTAAAGAACTGGATTGTTTATCCTTATTTCGGAAGTATTTAAACTTACGATCTCAGAAGTCTAAAGCCACGTCGATCTTTTTTAATACCCTAACGGAAGTTGGAGACATCAAGTTGTTGATATGAAATCTTTTCAAAATACCACTACTTGCGTTCGCCCGCAACCCTTTTAATCAATGGGGGAGGATATAACTCAGCTAAAAAGGCATGACGGATGGAATAATACTGCGGTTGCAGAGCGTTATATTAAGAAATCCCGTACCCAAAAAGAAAACATTGTCCAAAAAATCTTGGGTTCATCGTCTCTAGGTAGTAGTTTCGCCATGCATGGTCGTTGAATCTAAGAAATTGAAATACCTACATTCCAAAGAAACCAACTGGACCGGGCATTATAATCAGAAATTGTGAAAATTGTGTAGGGGTTTTTTAAAACCAATATACTGTTATTTGAAAGGTTGGATAAACGTTTAAAGTAGGGAATTTGCAGGATTTCTCCCAAAGCGACAACATTTAATATCGGGAGAGACAAATGAAGCTCGTAAAGCTGTGAAAAATGCTAACGTAGATTTTTAAAAATTGGAACACCCTATATACTATTACATATTTAAATTTTGTGTAACATTTTACGTACATTTCATGTATCATGCCCAAAATGTGTATTATAAGTTGTCATAGGTTCTGCCACCTACATACCTACAACATTTCAATATTTACCAATATTTTAATTAATGTCCTTTCTGATAGAACATCGGTACTACACTATTCACTACTAGTCTTCCGAATATGATCCCTGAACTACTACAATTATTACAAGGTCACAATTGAACCTTATGCAATTTTCTTTTTTAACCAACTTTACCAGCAAAAATTTAATACACCATATGATCACGATTTAGTTCCATTTGTGTTGAAATAGTAATGTTTTATCCGATAAAATTATATATTTGTTAAATTGGGACACCCGATAACATCTGAGTCATTTGGATATTGGATATATACCATGTTTTATAAATAACTTGTAAATATTTCATGTCATAACAAAGCGAGAGAACACGATTCAAGGGAAGACTTGGCAAATTTGCATAAAGTGATGTCAGCCAGCTGGAACCAGATTTTTTAATGATTATTGTGACTAAACCATTGCGGTAAAACATCGTAAACCTCTTTGATAAATATATGAAAGGTGTTGTCATAAGTCTGTAAATGAACCAAGTCTAACCAGATATAGGTACGAGTGGTACGACTACATACTGCCTAATAATAATTTTACACAAAGCCATAACATTCCTTAGACCTAAAAGTTTTTCCTCTATTGAGAGGTTAATATTATTTAGCTATGCGTATCGTAGTATATGTCTGATTCTACTGAACAAATCATGTATCATCTTTTCACCTTGCATAATATATACATTCATAAATTCTACATGAGTAGTCTAAGGCCTCTTTCAGACGATACGGATTTTAGCCGGTCCGGTTCTACTGGTTTTAACGTGAGTGGTGCATTAAAACCTTGTGACAATTAGTTTAATGCACTACTGGACTACAATAAACCGGACCGGCTAAAATCCGTATCGTCTGAAAGAGGCGTAAATGTACATGTAAGGTACGCGTCCACTAATCGTCATCGGACGGACGGTACGAATCGGACGAATCGGATTTTTTTTGTGTCCTGCGTCTACTACCACGGATTATTGGAGTCGGTATCAGTATTTCTCCCGCAGTTAGCTAAGTGCTGTTGAAGAAGCAAAAGCATTATTTCGTTACTGAATGAAGATTTTATTATTATTGACGTGTTGTAAGAAGAAGAAGAAAACGAAACTGCAAATATTGTCCCTGAGAAGAATGTCCGAATATTCTAGATACCCCACATTGTAAACTTCTTATACTCGTGCACAATCGTGATAAGTCTTGCTACATCCATAATTACGTTAAAGCAATGTGGAGGAAAGTCACAAACTAACTAACAAAAATCCTTGCTACCTTCTCCAATAAACCAAAACAGAGTTTTATCCACAATACCGAAACAGAATAAACTGTTTTAATCATCTCCTGATGATGCTAACATGGTTATCGAAACGCGCGTCGAGTGCAAATATTCTGTTTCGGTATTGTGGATAAAACTCTGTTTTGGTGCATGTTGCTGAAGCTTCCAAACCCCAACGTAGTTCTCCAATAAAGTTTGGAAAGGGAAATATACCGTGACACCTGCGTGTTCTTGTCAGTATTAACAGTATCAGCATCGGCAGTGTCCGCACGAAACGGATTTTGATTTCGTCTTCGGGATCCCGTCCGGAAATGCCGAAGTGCGGTAGGTTCGATGCCGATAGGTGAACGCAGTCATATTGAAACAATGTAGATAATTATAAAATCCGATTCGTAGGATGCGTACCGTCCGTCCGATGCCGATTAGTGGACGCGTACCTTTACAGGGAATCCCATTTCCGGTATTTTTGGGGGGTAACGCATCTTTCAGACGATATGGATTTTAGCCGGTCCGGTTTATTGTAGTCCAGTAGTGCATTAAACTAATTGTCACAAGGTTTTAATGCACCACTCACGTTAAAACCAATAGTACCGGACCGGCTAAAATCCGTATCGTCTAAAAGAGGCCTTGCTCTCTTATTTCGAAAGATCGAAGGTTGCGGTTTCACAACGATGTGCAGGATGTGCTACTTTTTTGTGGAACTAAAGATGGCGCCAGCAGAATTTTCATAGCTTAAATTTTTATGATCTAAACAATCAAACAAATTTTTTCTTAGACATAATGAATGGCTTTAATCTTACACCAACCATCTCTGATGCTACAAGGGTCACAGAGACCTCTTCTACTTTAATTGACAATATATTTTGTAACTTAAGCTCTGATTTAGTGTATCGGGATATGTTTTAAATACAGCAGTCGGTTGCTCAGGTTCTGCGTGTGGATGGTGTTTGCACTATGGAAGGTAACTGTAGTAATAACTTTATTTTGAAACGGGTATTTTCTAGAAATAAAATTGGCCACTTTAAACATGAGCTTCGGAATGTCGATTGGATGTGTGTGTATGAATGTGGCAGTGTGGATAACGCTTATAATGCATTTTTCAATATTTTTAAAAACTATTTTAATCAGATATTTGTGATTAAGAAAATTAGTACAACAAAAAAAGGTAAATCTTGGCTTACGACTGGTATTAAAACTTCTTGTAGAAATAAAAGAGTTCTGTATTTTAAAAAAATTAAAGGTCAAATTTCAGGAGAGTACTTTAGTAAGTATTGCCGAATTTTAAAAAATGTCATCAAACAAGCTGAGAATCTTTCGAATCAAGAATATTTAAGAAAATGTGAAGACAAAACAAAGGCTACATGGAATTTAGTAAATAGTATTACCAGACCAAACACTAAGAGAAAGACAATATTCGAAAACTTTTCCACAAAATATGACAACAGAACCGAAATATTAAATAAAATTAATAACTATTTCATAAATGCGTGTCCAACCTTTGATTCTGACAAACATAAAAATTATATTAAAAATAGAGTTGAAAACTCAATTTTTTTAAACCCAGTCACAAGCGCAGAAATCGTGAAAGTTCTAAAAAATCTTAAAAACAAAAAATCGGGAGGGGAAGATGAGGTGCCTGTATCTGTCCTGAAAGAAGTGGCTGAGGAAATATCTGAACCTCTCTCTTATATTGTCAATATGTCGTTCTCGATGGGTATTTTTCCACACGTGCTTAAAACTTCTTATATAAAGGCTATACATAAAAAAGGAGAATTAGATGAAGAAAAAAATTATCGACCTATATCACTTTTGTCAAATATTGGTAAGGTTTTCGAGAAGGTTATGTGTGAGAGACTAATGTTCTGTTTGAGAGACAGTCAGTGATAAGTGACAAACAGAATGGCTTTAGAAGGGGTAAATCCACATTGAGGGCAATTTATCAAGCATTAGATAAGGTTTTAAATTCATTAAATAATAAAAATCTTACAACCATGATGTGTATGGACCTCTCTAGGGCCTTCGATTCGGTAAATCATGATTTACTGTGTAAAAAATTTGAAATGTATGGAGTGCGTGGTGCGGCGTTGGATTGGATTAAATCATACTTAAAAGATCGTGTCCAGCAGGTGATAGAATGTGATGAAAGTGGTGGCCTGTGTAGGTCGGAAAAACTGAGTATCTCTGGAGGGGTTCCCCAGGGATCAGTCTTGGGGCCTCTTCTGTATATTGTGTATACGAATGAGATCCCTGATGTTGCTCAGGAGTACACCGTGCTATATGCCGATGATACCTCTCTTATATTTAGCGAAGAGAATGAGGAGTTAATTTTAAATAAAGTACATAAGGCACTGGGTGCCCTCGATAGGTATTTTTCAGACAATGATTTGCTGTTGAATGTTTCAAAAACACAAACTCTTGTCTTCAGCAACAGAAAGGAAATTAATGTTGCACTCTCTTACAATGGTGAGAAGTTGAGAGCACTGGAGAGTATGCGTTTTTTGGGTGTGAATATTGATGCGAGATTAGATTGGAAGGCTCACATTGAAGATATGGCAAGCAGTATATCCAGATACTGTTTTGCCTTGCGTGTAATATCAGATCACATAAGTATGGAGGCTGCCATTGTTGCATACCATGCATACATCCAGTCCAGGTTAAGATATGGTGTGATCCTTTGAGGTAATTCGCCGGACATACACAGAATTATGGTATTGCAAAAAAGGTGCATTCGAAGTATTTTTAAGATGAAACAGCTAGAGAGTTGCAAACAGGTTTTTGCTGAAAAAAATATACTGACGGTAATTGGAATTTACATATTGGACTCTGTGACATTTGTGTGTGATAACAGAGATCTTTTCATTGAATGTGATGTAAAACATAATTATGATACTCGTCATAAAAGGAATTTGACAACTGAAAAGTACAACTTGTAAATGTAAAATACAGTATTATAAAAATTTATAATTGTTTTCCGGACGAAATCAGAAATCTGCCAAAAAATAAACTTAAATTTGTTTTAAAGAAATACCTAGTCAGTAAGGCCTTTTATAACATTAATGATTTTTTTAATGATCCAGATAAAGAGATGATATACTGTTAAAATAGTTATTTTTTTATTCCTGTTATTTAAAATATTTAAAATATGTATGTTTTTCTTTGAAATGTTTCACCAAACACCTCCTGTGAGGGGTCAAATGTAATTTTGTTTAAAATATAGATTGCTATCATTTTATCTATTTTATCTATTGTGTACTGTGTGCCCGTCGTTAGTTGTTTACATTTATAAATGTTGACTTTTTTTGACATTGTTCAACACCCATTAGGGTTTTATTGTTTACTGTAAACACTTTGAACAAATAAAATATATCTATCTATCTATCTAGCACTTTTGGTTTTTGAGATACAGAGTGGAATTAAAAAGTATCACTTATGTATCTCAATTATCTTTAAACTTATTGAAGAAACTAAAACGTATTCTTATAGATTTTTTTCGTAGAATTCAGTGGCGTAGTCAGTTTTTTACTTAAACCTTTCGTTTTTTAGTTTAGTAAAAATATGCTTTATAAGTGGAACATCCTGTATTATTGTTTATCTTTATTAGGCATAAAGTGGGCTTTCCATAAATATATAATTGTATACAGTTATTTTCAAAAACAAGGTTAAAATTTAAGATTTGCTAAAAAAAATGTTTGGGTTCAATTAGTGGGCAGTAGTCTGCTAATTTGATTGGGAAAAAGGCAAAATGTCAACAACTTTGTGGTTTTGACAGTTTTTCATTCAAATATTTTTGCATATATGGTGTTTCTATTTTACTATATATTATATTTAATTTATTTTCTTAAATAATAGCGGTTTACAAAAAAAAATTATATATTGGGTTGTTTATGCAAACTAATGAAAATCCCCAAGAAGCTTCGGAATTATATTTACAAAAGTAACGTATTTTGAGCGCTATGGTTGGGATAATATTTTGGAGGTTGTTGTTGTTCTTATTATATATCCAGAGAAAGGGCAACCTTTACGAGACATATTTGCCCGCCTTAAGTCAAATTTAGTAGAGCACGGATCATTTATCCAGCCCCGTCCTAAGGCATGCACCAAACAAGACACATTCCACATAATTCAACATTTACGTCTCGGCAGTACCGAGCGCCGAATGTTGTTTTGCCAGTGATATTTACAACAAATTCATACTGATCATTTTTTGGTAGACTCGTTATCTGGTCCCATGAATCTTACTTTTCAAGTGCGGGAATTTTCGATCACCATAATGCAGAAAATCACCATTTAATTTTTGAAAGAGTACTACAAGGACGCTTTGGGGTTGGGGTCTCGTGTTTCATTTTTGGAAGACGCATAGTCTACAGATTCTTTGAAGGAGGTCTCAACGCGTCGGTACCGAGAAATCCATGCGGAAGTTATTCCAGAATTGATGGAAAATATTCCATTGGTCCGTTATAATGCCGGTTATCGTCAACAAAACGGTGCCCCAAGCCACAACTCTGCGCTTTTAAGGGCATTTTAAGACGATAACTTTCCTCAGAGATGGATTAGTACGTACGGATCTATACGATGGCCCCTTCGATCTTCCAATTTTGATTTTTTTGCAAAATAAAATCTGGCAATCGATTTAACTTTTCGAAATTTGCAAAAAGGCCTAAAATTGTATTACATCTCTAGTATAATAATTACTTACATGGATTTTGTTTTTAATAAACTAACCCAGTAATTGGACACAAAAAAAAATTTTAGAAAATCTTAGATTGTGAGCTTGTTTTTGAAAATAATTGTATATTTTTGGAAAATGCTTAATAAACAAAAAAAGTAATCTACAGGATCTTCCATTAAAAAAAAGACATATGGACTATCTATGGACAAAATTCTAAGAATGCGTTTTAACGTCTTCGATAAATGTAAAGAAAACTGAGATGCGGGGGTGTCTCAAAAGTGATACTTTTCAATTTCACCCTGTATCTCAAAAACCAAGAAGGCTATGAAAATTCTGCTGGCACCATCTTAAATTTTACAAAAAAGTAGCGAAAAACCGCCGCAACCGTCTATCTTTAAAAATAAGAGACATACCCCGCAAATGTGCCAACACAAAATAAGTTAATAAGTTTTACCAAATTACATTATACTACATTAGCCATGAGGAAATTTTCGCTTTCTCACGAAATTGAAATATTGTAGTATCGATACTTACTTTCCCGCATATATCTAGCTCATTTATCGCCCTGCTAAAATAATCAGCGTTTTTGAATATGTCGAGGTCAATGTGAAGTTAACAGATTTTGACACATTTAAAACGCTGCTTGGTTTAGCAGTATATTATATGTCAGCTAATTGTATTCAAAAATAGCAAGTTAATTAATAAAAATTTATTTAGCGAGCTGCTACAATTATATCTGTGGCAAGCTGTTCTACTTTCGATATTAGTTTCAAATATTTTGTACAAAATAATGTATGATCTAAAATATGTAAGAAAATTAATTTTCTATTTTCGTACTTTTCATGTTGAATATTAGTATTAGTTTTATTATTTGGTGACAAATATTTTGTTTATATTAAATATATAATATTTTCAATCATATCATGTATCATTTTTAAATGAAATGAAAATTAAATTAATTTAGCATCACGCTTTTTAACATTTTTCATGTCAAGTCAAAATGGACGGGTTTAGTTTGTTCTTTTGTGAAAAAGAATTATATATTGTAATGCTTATATTTAATTTACATAATATGTAATATGTATTATGTACGTATCCCATTTTTAACAGGATTTAATAATGTATAATTTAAAAATTAAAACGATATTTAACAACAATTATTAAATAACGTGTACGACATAAATTTATCGGCAGGGTAGGTTCGGTTTCAGCGTCGCATGTTTCTCATGTCTTTCAGCAGGCCGGCCGGCTTGAGCACTATAATATTGTTACGGCTAGCCTAACAACCATCCGAACGTTTTTGTGCTACCCTA
>MU183719.1:40391-51348 GCA_016904865.1 Pissodes strobi
AACTCTAGGGGATTTCGGATGAACGATAAAGTCTGGTTATATAACCCACAAAGGAAGACAGGAAGATCTCCCAAGCTAACACCAGTATGGGAAGGACCCTATACGGTCATCAAAAGAATTAATGACGTTGTGTATAGAATTCAGCGTAGCCCCAGAAGCAAACTGAAAGTTGTCCACCTCGACAGGTTGAAAGCATATCACGGACATGAAGTAGCTGATCGGGACGATCAGAATTAAGAGGGAGGCAATGTTACGGCTAGTCTATACAACCATCCGAACGTTTTTGTGCTACCCTATAAAACTAGCCGCCGCCGTGCCGCTCGCTTCCCTGTCTGTATGACTCATCGCCCGGCCGGTCGCGAAGTTTCAGGATCGCTGGAATTGTCTCGATGGTCTCGTCGAGATCATATAGAGTGGCGTCGGAATACTTCCCGAATATTCGTGATAGATTTAAGATTATAATATAAGCAGACCTAAGGCGAATGTTAGTCAGTCGGTTAGTCAGTTCAGTTCAGTTAATCATTGAGTGTTGAATAGATATTAGTTGTAAAGTTATAGGAGTAGTTTAGAGTGTTAAATTGTATACAGTGGTAGTGAATAAAGAGAGTATTAGTTGAAAATA
Organism: Pissodes strobi; assembly: GCA_016904865.1. Taxonomy (NCBI): domain Eukaryota; kingdom Metazoa; phylum Arthropoda; class Insecta; order Coleoptera; family Curculionidae; genus Pissodes; species Pissodes strobi. Next base: position 41,014 of record MU183719.1, read on the forward strand.
GCAAAGTTGTAATTCTGTTAAGAACCCACGGGAAAAACGTAACAATATTATAAAATTTCTCGTTTGGAAATACTATAAAAGGCATTTACAACAAGATACTTTTCGAAGTTTTCCAGTAAAAATGATTGTCTTCTGTCAGTAAAAATGTGTTTATACAAAGAAAAGGTTCTTTTAACGTCTACTGACGTAATTGGACAATATTGAAGTTTTGACAGTATACTATAAGGCCATGGTACATGTTCGTCAGAAGACTTTATTTCGTAGATATTTTTGACTATTTTTAAAAATTTAAACCCTTCATTCTTCGTTAAAGTCACATCCGCTTTGCGCCTTATTTGATCGCCAACTTTACCCGGGACGCCACACTTAGCCAAAAAAGTTTCAATGGTACTAATGGTATCTCTTAAACTTAATTGTCCACTCTCTAACGAGGTATAAAACCAAAATTAACTTTAATAAAAACTAAATCTCTAGCTACACTTGCACTTTGTAACAAGTCCTTACTTTGAACTAAACTTTGAGCGTCGTCCTCCAAGTCCAAAATTAAGTCTTTAACGGCAACAAAATGTTCAGCGTAGAATATAGCCGCTGTAATCCACGTTCGCCATCTGGTAATTACAGGTTCTGGAGGTAAACTAACTCCAGGCAGTCTCTCCCTATACATCTGCACTCTTAGAGGGGCTTTGATGAATACTTTTTTAACACTTGAAATTAGCTTATTTACTAACGGAAATTCTGTTCTGATGGTTTCTGCTACTCGGTTTATCCCGTGCAGAAGACATGTAACATGCACCATATTGGGGTAAAATACTTTAAGGTTCTTTATTTATTTATTTATTTATTTGGCAAGTACACTACAGAATTACAAAATATTCCAAATGGTACACAACATAATCATTATAAAGATATCCACTTTGCTGAAAATGTACATAAAATTTTAAAAGATATATAACTGTCTAGATAAGATCTTCTTTTTAAAACTCAAGATTGACCAACCAAACAAATCACAATCATTAATATCATCATTATAGACCTTCACAAGTCGATCAGATATTCGTCTAAAACCATAATTTGTGCGATGTGGTCTCTCATAATAGTATATTATGATATAAGTGTATAAGAGGGTAAATAATTTTCTGTGGCGGGTAGATCTTGCTGGTATTTTGAGAAAGACATTAGATAAAAGCATACTGCTGTCAATGTGCCCGTTAATTAATTTAAATAGAAAATACCATTGCATTTTGTCTTCTTTTTTCCAAGGAATCCAAGCCCACCAACTGGGCTCGGACATTATATGGAATATCTGTATAAGGAAATCTATGCTTGTACAAAATAAATTTGCAAAACTTATTTTGTACATTTTCAAGCCGTTCACACAGTTATATTCTAAAATACTACGAACTATAACATAATATAAACTTTTTATGGCTTTAGTATCATTAATATTATCGCAGTTTCTCCTAATAAAACCCAGCATTCTAAAGCCCTTAATGTTATCAAGATGAGTGTTAAAATTGAATTCCTGGTCAAATGTAACACCCACGTCATTAAAAGTAACAACTTCATCCAAGAAATGACCATTCAAAATATAACTAGACCGAATAGGAACTTTCCGACGGTGAAAACTTAGGAATTTACATTTTGTGGAATTTAGTCTTAAAAAGTTATCGCTACACCATGCGCTGAAGTTGTCAAGGTCAGACTGAATCATCTGACAGTCCTCCACCCTATCAACAACACGAAAGAACTTTAAATTGTCGGCATAGAGAAGACACTCGCAGTGTTCAAACGAGGACACTACATCGTTCACAAACAGGAAAAACAGAACTGGACCCAGATGAGAACCCTGAGGGTCTCCAGATGGCACTCCAATCTCACGCGAGGTAACCCCGCACAATCTCACCCTCTGAGTTCGGTTGCTGAGATAGGATTTAATCCAGCGAAAGTAAGCGCCACACACTCCCAGAGCTTCAAGTTTCTTCAGGAGTAAATCATGGGATACACTGTCAAACGCTTTTGACATGTCGGTGTACATAAGGTCGACTTGAAATCCGTTCTCAATATTTCCACTAAGTCCTGGAATTCGTAGTAGTTGACCTACTCTTGTAAAATTCATGTTGTTTAGGACTTATATAGTGCTTGTAAGTGTTAAATATTTCATCTGTTATTATAGATTCGAATATCTTCGGAATGATTGAGAGCAGGTAGATGCCTCTATAGTTACCAATGTCATTCTTGGAGCTACTTTTGAAGATAGGGAAAAGAGTTTACTGCTTCCAAATAGTTGGGAACCAAGAATTATCAAACGACTCCCGAAAGATTATTTGAAGTGGCTTGGCCAATGCCGATGCACACTTCTTCAGAAAAAAGAGAGTAAGTCCGTCAGGACCAGCACCCTTTCTGACATCCAATGAATTCATCTTCTCCAGGATCTCTTCGACCGTGAAATTGTGCCCTGACAAAACACTATAAATATTCTCCGGAACATCACGTATTGAGCTCCCGGAGAAATCGGTGTAACATGACTCAAAATGGTCAGCAAATGCATTGCTAATGTCTTGGGCTGTCCTTCTTGCATGACCCTGATATTCCAAATACTTAGGAATGCCACTATCCTTTCGTAAGCTGTTGATGTACGACCAAAAGTACTTAATATTAGATGGTATCATCTGTTCTGTATTAGTTACAAACAGCAAGTAGCAGAGATCAATCAAATACTTTGTTTCCCGCCTAACACCAGTGTATCTTTCATAATCATGTGGTTGGCCAGATCTTTTGTATTTTTTTGTACAGTCTTCTGTTCTTGATAGATATTAGTTTTTTCAGCTCGGGACTGTACCAGGTTGGAAATTTTTCATGTGTAATAATTTTGGTTGGAACAATTTGGTCGATTACTACAGCGACTACCTCATAAAATTTCTGGACTATGTCATCAACATTATCCAAATGGAGGAATATTATCCCATTCGACCGACGAAAGATAATGTTGAATACTGCCAAAATCAGCGCCCTCAAACAGGTGTACAGTGGTCCCCACTTTATTATCCAGAAGGGGTATTGATTCTTGGGTAAATTTGACCTCCAATGCTGGATGATAATGGTCAACTCCAGTCAGTGGACTATCCGTAGGGGACACCTCAATGTTATTGGAAACATCAGTAAACATCAAATCCAAGGTTTTGCCAAATTTGTTTGCAACTGGGTTGACGGGTTCCAGTTCGAGATAGAAAATTGTGCTCAGAACGAGAGTTGAACTCAATTGGCACTAAATGTGCTTCCTCATATCCCCATGAGATGTTGGGTAGATTAAAGTCACCAAAAATCATCATTTTTGCATTTCGATGGTTACTTCGTAGTCGCTCAGCAGTGTCACAGAGACTCTGATAGGCGAAAATAAACAACACCCATCAGCACAAGATTTATGGACATCTCAGCATGTACCCAGAGATCCTCAAATACATTACAAGAGCTACCGTGCAGAACCTTTGATGAAAACTGTGACTGCACTGCAAGCAAAACACCGCCACCCCTCTCGCAATTCAGTGCTGCATAATTTCTATCGCTTCCGAAGACCGAGTATCGTGACTCAAATAGTTCAGCACTCATACTCTCGGAAAGCCAGGTCTCTGTAAATATAATGCAGTCAAAGTTCGATGCCCGGATAGCCAATGACACGTCCACGGTCTTCGTGCGCAGCCCTCTAACGTTCTGATAGTAAAAGCGTAATCTCGCCGATCCGTTTACAGTTGATGCTATGCCTGTTGCGTTTGACCGCGAGGTAAAGGAAAAATTGACTCAGAAGCAATTTGCGCTGGATGCGGTTGAGAAAGTTGCATTTGGGAAGTCTCTCCATGAATCGTTGTAATTGTTGAATGAGTTTCAAAAGAATGGTTCTTATTAATAAAGTTGCGACATAAATGATTAATAAGCTCTGCTTTTCCACAGTAATAATTAAGATGTTGCCGCATAGTGAATGTGAGTGGCAGAAAATGCACACCTTCATGCTTGAGCAAACTGAACCCAAGAACAAAACAACATAATCACTCTTGGTAAACTTCATGGTGTAGGATATGCATTCAGAAACCAGTTCCTCAAACAAAAAAAAGTTGCGCCACTGGCAGTTGATGTCAATTGAATTTTGTGTGCACTGTCTAAATATGGCAGTACTTCTCCTAACACTCACATTCCCCACTATCAACAGTTGGCTCTTTCGATTATTGATTCTATGACCACCAAGGCGGTCAGATTGTATGCAAAATTTCTATATACTTATAATAAAGAGTATCCATAAATAAATCAATGAATAAAAATGGTGAAAATACTGTATTTTAAAAATTCAAGTCAATCCAAGATCCAAGAAACTTTTGCATATAATATAACTTTCTCCATTTACAGGTATCGAGATAAGATAGTAATTCATCTTATGTGGGCCGCTACGCACAGCATGTATTTATAAAACTAAAGGCTCTTTATACTTCAGTAGTCTGTCTCAAAAAATTATATACGTATATGTTTTATATTTACCGTAGATATCGCCGGTATCGGCTATTTTGCATTATTTTTAGAACAGTAAATTATGCACGATATTAGTAGAAAACGCTCTCATAATTGCAGACATAAAAATAAATTTAAAATCATACCTAAACTTTCATAGAGACAACCCGGAAAGACACCACAAATTCTCGACTGGAAAATTTTTCTAAGGAAAAATGGATTTTATTCCTCTACAATTATTGATCACTATTTATAGGTGTCTCTGTTTTGATAAAAGACAATCGGTATATTTATATTAGTCGGGGCTTGGTTAGTTTGGGTTAATGGTGATGAATCCGGATAGTCGAATATTGGTTGGTGGTGGTGGTGGTGGAAGCAAGGAAAATAACCTTTACCGTTTATTTGTACTGATTAATTTTCCATTTTAAAAACTTATGACTTGATAATAAACTTATGTATTGAAAATTCGAAAATTGAATGTCTTGGATTAGGTTCATATCGTCAACTTGATTATGCATGTATGTTTCATTTATATAATCAATATGTTCGTTTGGGTGTGTGGGTTATTCTACACCAATCACGTGTAAAAAGACTTTTGGTCTTTATTTGATTAAAAATATTGCATAAATGTATTGACTTTTATTAGAAGTCGTACAATTTTACAAATTTTCGTAACAAAAACCTAGAATATTCTCTTCAGAGCCCAGCATTTAATTGAGCAATTTACCTGATAAGCATTAACCTTTATTTCTCGTTACCGAGCGATTCGTTCTATTTTCAAATGACATCATCAAAATAATCACTTTTTAAAGTTAAGCTCCCACCTACGCTTGTTATGGAACCATTCATTGTACTTTGCTAAAATGTTACTGGCTGAGGAAAAATTACACAGGTGTCTCTTGGGTATAGATATATTAATATCGATGTATAAAGACGGCTGTGAAGGGGTTCGGGGAACTATTTTTTGTTTGGGAGGGATCTCTTGCTCTTGCTGTAATGTACGTACAGGATGGCCCGTTTATTATGGGATGGCACCTTATCTCAGAATCTACGGCATGTACCAAAAAAGTTTAATACAAAAGTTGTTTGTATTTACTTAAACTTGTAAAATATTGTATTTTTATATATGCAGGGTGTTGAGTTCATCGGAAAATTCTTGATATATTTTATATGTAATATCCTATACCAAAAATGACGTTAGCAGGTCTAAATATAACTATCAATTTCTCCTATTGAAATCCTTCATTATTTAATCGGAGTTGGATTCCTTGTAGAAGGTGATCTAGTTTAGTGGTCTGTGTTGACATTTTTATATTAAATAAATACAGGGTCGTCAAAAACTAACATTACAAATTTTAATGAAAAAATCGTTAAGAGTAATTTTTTTCAAATGCAAATCACCGATTTTTTAAATTTTATCTTATTTAGCATTATTTAAAGTTGTCTTTTCAAAAAACTTGTAGTTTTTGAAATATTGGTTATTTAACATTATTCTATTGCAAAATTATATACGGCTTTTAAGTTTTGTTATTAGTTGGCAATGGCTGCGAGGCGTGGCAAAAAAATCGAGCACTACAGAAATGGCACTATTTCTTGTTACCCAGCCGAGCCGGGATGATTAAGTTAAGTACTTTTCGTCGGGCGCAGCTGTTCTAGCAGATGAAAGTATTTCTTTTGCATCGTATATGGTAACCTATAGTGGTAAAATCCCCACCGCATAGGTAGTCTCCTATTTTTAGACCAGCTATCGATAAGTCCGTGGCAGTTTGTGTTAGAAGGTTTGATGTGCACGTGGCAAACATTTTGATCTTTTGGATACACTGCACCTGATTACGTTATAATTTACAAATTCTACGAGGCTACCTATGCGGTAAGAATTTTAACACCATAGTTTACCATACACGATGCAAAATAAAGACTGTTGTATCTGCTAGAACAGCTGCGCCCGACGAAAGGTTAATCGTCCCGGCTGGGATAATAAGTAGGTGCATTGTCAGGCGACAAGAAATAGTGCCATTTCTGTAGTGATCGATTGTTTTTTTTTCGCCACGCCTCGCCGTCATGGCCCACTAATAAAAAAACTTAAAAGCTGTATAGCATTTTCACAATAGAAAAATGTTAAAAAGCCAATATTTACAAGTTTTTCGAATAGACAGTCGCCCTTATTTTTAATGCTAAATAAGATAAAATTATAAAAGGGGGTTTCCATTTGAAAAAATGACTTAACGATTTGTTCATTTAAATTTTTAATGTTAATTTTTGATCACCCTGTATTTATTTATTATAGAAATGCCAACACAAGCTACTAAAGTAGATCCCCTTCTACTAGGAAACCAACTCCACTTAAATAATAAAGGCTTTCAAAGAAATTGATAGTAATATTTAGACCTGCAACAATTTTTGGCATAATATTTGAAATACATCAGAAACGGTTAGACTTAGGTATAGGATATTATATATAAAATATATCTAGAATTTGCTGAGGAATAAAAAAATGCCTTATCATACAGGGTATTCTATTTAAAACAAGGAAGTTGATACTTGTCCACGAAAATACGAAAATATATATAAAAATATAATATTTTAAAAATTTAAGTAAATCCAAACAACTTTGGTCTTAAACTTTTTTTTTTGATACACCCTGTAGATTCTGAGATAAGGTGTCATCCCATAGTATAGGGGCCACCCTGTACATATATTACCGTACTGGTGTAAAATATAGTTATTTTATCTCCCCCTTAAAAAGCAAAAAATTATATAATAATAAACTAACTCCAACTTCTCATGATTTATTGGTAAAACCAGAATATTGACAGTATTGACACTAATAATCGAAATGGCGGTTTTAAAAATTGGGTGGAAGCGCTTCGTTTTCTTCTGTCGTGAATAATAAATAAAAAATAGTTCGCTTTCACAGTATTTTTGCATTTTCTCACTTCAAAATGAGTTATACTGAAAATTTGCCATCTCAAGTTAAGTTTTATAGTTTTTTATGTTGTGGATTTTCTTCAAGATAAAGCAGAATCTCAAGCTCTTTTTCTAAATTGGTGACATTTCTATTTACAACTTTGCGTTTTGAATAGTCAATACTTCCAGTAGAATCGAAATTATCCATCAAATTTTCAAAATCGTGTCGACTAGGTTGGCGTCGACCAGGATATATTCCACATAATTTTTGGGCAAGAGCACAATTTTCTTCAGCACTCCTAGTACATAAACCATATCAATTAATTCGTTTTTGGGGAAATTCATTTTTAAATAATTAGAATATCCTTAATTACACAGAAGCAACTCTTAACAGGTATTATTTATATTGACAGTTCATAAATATTTGATGTAGACGATTGTTTTCCATGACTACCATGGTTACTAACAAGAAATATCACTGAGATATTACGTTTGTTCTAGCAGCGATTTCAAACGGTATCACCACCCGGAGTTTGCGCATAACGATATAAGCGTCGCTTATATCGCTATGAGCAAACTCCGGACGGTTTGGAACCGTTTGAAAACGCTGCTAGAACAAACCTAATGATTAAACTAAAATTATCAAAATAATTCAAAAACTATCAAAATAGGTATAGGAAATACTTCACAAAAGATTTAGGGTTTTTGATACTATTTAAAATAACATAAAAATATACAGAGTGTGCCATTTAAAAAAAAATCGTTTTTTTTTTTTTAATTTTAAATTTTTAAGGTTTGAACATGTATGATAAACACCGTGTGGCTTCTATCTCAAATATTTTGGAAGAGCATGAACTTGACCTTAGTGTGCCTTGTTCCCAAATATAAAAAATTTTCTGGCAAAATAGAGGGTGGCACAATAATAAAGTTACGCTTGAAATTGTGATTTTTTAGATAAAAACCTCATTATTTCAAAAACTGTAAGTTTTAAAACTATCAAACCTATAACAAAAAGTTTCAGAATTAGACGTAGAATTAAAAATCGAACAATATGTATGGGGTCCCATTTAAAAAAGAATAGAATCTGGTACTGCCGCACTTTTTTGGCGCACCCTGTATATTCCTACGTAATTTTAAAATGTGCACACTTAGTAAACATATATTATAGTAAACATACTTTATTGGCATAATTTACCTATAAAGGGAAAACTTACTTTATTCAATCGTTTACTCACACTGTACAGGGTGGCTCGAATTCGTGTCTATGTATGGGGAACTCGAAAACCGTAAGAGATACAGTGTCGGTCAAATTAAGGCAAAGTTGCGCATTTAGGTGCCTAACAATATGCCGTTTAGAAAGTTTTAAAAGTATTTACGGAGATATCCGGAAAAAAACGAAATTTTGAAAAATAGTTATTATAATAATAATTATATACTATTATACAGTTTTAAATAGAGATCCTACTTCAACTTTCCAACAAAAAGCTAATAAAATTGTAACAAAATTGAAAAATAAAAATGTACTAACACAGGAACAAAGTAAGCAACTTACCATTTATAATCAAACTTCACCTAAATTTTATGGCTTACCTAAAATCCATAAACCAACTTTATCATTGAGACCAATAATCTCATCAATCAATGCACCAAATAGTAAGTTGGCACAATTTGTTACAGATATACTAACACAAGCTTATAACAAAAATAATGACTATTATACATTAGATAGTTTTACATTTGCAAATTTTATCAATAACAAGCAACTACCACCTGAATATGTAATAATTAGCCTGGACGTAGTATCTTTATACAGTAACATACCATATCAGTTAATAAAAACTACTATTATGAAACACTGGGAAAGGATAGCTGAATGCACTAATCTCTCACAAAATGAGTTTCTAGAAATTATTAAATTCGTTTTCGATTCAACTTACTGCAGGTTTGATGGAGGGTACTATAAACAAATTCTTTTCACTTCAATGGGAGCCACACTCTCACCCATAGCCTCCCAATATGTGATGGATGACCCCTAAACTGGGTTTCAACCTACCATTTCTAAAAAAATTTGTTGACGACATAATTACCTCGGTGCCAAAAAACAGCACAGAAGATATAGTTAGAATCTTCAATAGCTACAATAACCAAATCCAATTTGCTATGGAATGTGAGCAAAACAATAGTGTTTCATTTTTGGACACTAAGCTAATTAGAACCGAGAATAACATCATTATAACAAATTGGTACACGAAACCTACGTACTCTGGAAGATATATAAACTTCCATTCTTATCATACTCAAAAAATGAAGATAAATCTAGTAATGGGAACAGAATCAGGAAAATCTGCCATCAGACACGCATTGAGGGGAATCTTAGAAGGTTCTATCTCATTTTAAAGAATAACTCTTATCGTGAATGGTTTAAAAAAAATTTCTATTCAATTCTATCAATAATCAAAATTTTCATGTACAACTTGAGGAAAATGATACTGAAATTAATGAGCAGTCACCATCTCATCAAGACAACAACAATAATCAGTACAATGCAGCGATCTCCCCTGACATTTCAGCATTTCGAACAGCAAATCAACAAAAATATTATTTCTCCATACCTTACATTAAAGAACTTACACATAAAATTGAAAAAATACTCACCCAACAAATCAATGTTAAAATCTGTGGTAAACATATAATGAAAATAGGTAATACTTTTTCTAGGCTAAAAGACTCTGATGAAGCTCTGAAAAGAGCAGGAGCAGTATATAGAATTAAATGCACCGATTGTAATAAAAATTATATAGGACAAACATCTACTGTACTAAAGTATAGAATAACTAGACATAAAAGTGACTGCAGATTAAATAAAAGAACTAGTGCCTTATCTGAACATGTAATTGAAACTAACCATGACATAGATTATACAAATGTGGAAGT
>MU183719.1:56348-74069 GCA_016904865.1 Pissodes strobi
ACATAGTCCAGAAATTTTATGAGGTAGTCGCTGTAGTAATCGACCAATTTGTTCCAACCAAAATTATTACCGATGAAAAATTTCCGACCTGGTACAGTCCCGAGGTGAAAAAACTAACATCTATCAAGAACAGACTGTACAAAAAATACAAAAGATCTGGCCAACCACATGATTATGAAAGATACACTGGTGTTAGGCGGGAAACAAAGTATTTGATTGATCTCTGCTACTTGCTGCTTGTAAGTAGTACAGAACAGATGATACCATCTAATATTAAGTACTTTTGGTCGTACATCAACAGCTTACAAAAGGATAGTGGCATTCCTAAGTATTTGGAATATCAGGGTCATGCAAGAAGGACAGCCATTTTGAGTCACGTTACACCGATTTCTCCGGGAGCTCAATACCTGATGTTCCGGAGAATATTTATAGTAAATATGTTCTATATTGTTGTGGAGGATTCATTCTTACCCTGGAATTGATTGCCTTTGGCTCCACAAATGATTGAATTTGGCCCAGGCTCAAGGATGTAAACTGCACAAGTGCAAGTTTAGTGACCCTAATGAAATGTGTACCTAATTTCTTCGATTCAGTATCTAGTCGGATACCGTTTTCAAGAAAAGCAAAAAACTAAAAATGAAAATGGTTAGCAAATACAATAAAACAGTAAAAAGCTCTTGCAGATTGTCAGGCCTAAACAACATGAATTTTACAAGAGTAGGTCAACTACTACGAATTCCAGGACTTAGTGGAAATATTGAGAACGGATTTCAAGTCGACGTTATACACCGACATGTCAAAAGCGTTTGACAGTGTATCCCATGATTTACTCCTGAAGAAACTTGAAGCTCTGGGAGTGTGTGGCGCTTACTTTCGCTGGATTAAATCCTATCTCAGCAACCGCACTCAGAGGGTGAGATTGTGCGGGGTTACCTCGCGTGAGATTGGAGTGCCATCTGGAGTCCCTCAGGGTTCTCATCTGGGTCCAGTTCTGTTTTTGCTGTTTGTGAACGATGTTGTGTCCGCGTTTGAACACTGCGAGTGTCTTCTCTATGCCGACAATTTAAAGTTCTTTCGTATTGTTGAGAAGGTGGAGGACTGTCAGATGATTCAGTCTGACCTTGACAACTTCAGCGCATAGTGTAGCGATAACCTTTTAAGACTAAATTCCACAAAATGTAAATTCCTAAGTTTTCACCGTCGGAAAGTTCCTATTCGGTCTAGTTATATTTTGAATGGTCATTTCTTGGATGAAGTTGTTACTTTTAATGACCTGGGTGTTGAATTTTAATACTCATCTTGATAACATTAAGGGATTTAGAATGCTGGGTTTTATTAGGAGAAACTGCGATAATATTAATGATACTAAAGTCATAAAAAGTTTATATTATTGTTTAGTTCGTAGTATTTTAGAATATAACTGTGTGAACGGCTTGAAAATGTACAAAATAAGTTTTGCAAATTTATTTTGTACAAGCATAGATTTCCTTATAGAGATATTCCATATAATGTCCGAGCCCAGTTGGTGGGCTTGGATTCCTTGGAAAAAAGAAGACAAAATGCAATGGTATTTTTTTTATTTAAATTAATTAATGGGCACATTGACAGCAGTATGCTTTTATCTGATATCTTTCTCAAAATACCAGCATGATCTACCCGCCACAGAAAATTATTTTATGAGAGACCACATCGCACAAATTATGGTTTTAGACGAATATCTGATCGACTTGTGAAGATCTATAATGGTGATATTAATGATTGTGATTTGTTTGGCTGTTCATTCTTGAGCTTTAAAAATAAGATCTCATCTAGATAGTTATATATCTTTTAAAATTGTATGTACATTTTCAGCAAAGTGGATATCTTTATAATGATTATGTTGTGTACCATTTGGAATATTTTGTAATTCTGTAGTGTACTTGCCAAATAAATAAATAAATAAATAAAGAACCTTAAAGTATTTTACCCCAATATGGTGCATGTTACATGTCTTCTGCACGGGATAAACCGAGTAGCAGAAACCATCAGAACAGAATTTCCGTTAGTAAATAAGCTAATTTCAAGTGTTAAAAAGTATTCATCAAAGCCCCTCTAAGAGTGCAGATGTATAGGGAGAGACTGCCTGGAGTTAGTTTACCTCCAGAACCTGTAATTACCAGATGGCGAACATGGATTACAGCGGCTATATTCTACGCTGAACATTTTGATGCCGTTAAAGACATGATTTTGGACTTGGAGGACGACGCTCAAAGTGTAGTTCAAAGTAAGGACTTGTTACAAAGTGCAAGTGTAGCTAGAAATTTAGTTTTTATTAAAGTTAATTTTGGTTTTATACCTCGTTAGAGAGTGGACAATTAAGTTTAAGAGACCATTAGTACCATTGAAACTTTTTTGGCTACATGTGGCGTCCCGGGTAAAGTTGGCGATCAAATAAGGCGCAAAGCGGATGTGACTTTAACGAAGAATGAAGGGTTTAAATTTTTAAAAATAGTCAAAAATATCTACGAAATAAAGTCTTCTGACAAACATGTACCATGGCCTTATAGTATACTGTCAAAACTTCAATATTGGCCAATTACGTCAGTAGGCGTTGAAAGAACCTTTTCTTGGTATAAACACATTTTTACTGATAGAAGACAATCATTTTTACTGGAAAACTTCGAAAAGTATCTTGTTGTAAATGCCTTTTATAGTATTTCCAAACGAGAAATTTTATAATATTGTAATATTTGTTGTGCCTTTTTGTATATATTTTATCTATGATTAAGTTATTGACTAATTTTGTACTATTTTAAAATAGTAAATAATTGTATCTGACTATGTTTTTCTTACTTAATATGTGTATTCTTCCAAATAATACCATTTTTTGAACATAGTACTTTTGTTTCACCCTATTTTGTTCTTGTTCTATTACATCATTCAATTTTATTACATATTCGATTGCATATTTTGTAATAAAAGTCAATATTTATGCATATTTTCATGAAAAAGATGCATATATGCGCATATGTTTTCAAACACTTGTTGCATATATTCCGCGCTTTAGTTATATTAAATGTGCAGTTATTATAATATACAGTCGTCGCGGTCGTTTCAGTAGTTGTTGCCACAGTCGATGTTGAACCTGTTGTAATTGAAGTATAGAATCGGAAGTGTTCCCTCTCATAGCTTCGATAATCTTTTCGTGATGGCTGACATCCATTTGAAGATATGGTTAAATATAATTACTGTTGCTATGTCCAGTAATCCTGACCAATTCTTGTTCACTCACGCCATGTTTTGCTAAACTAGACATTGCCATGACTCTGCCAGAGTGATTTGTCACTTTATTTCTTTTAGAATCGACACCAATTGCATTGGCAGCCTGTTTAAACCAAGACGAAATGGCATTCTTGCCAACAGGGCAATTTTTGTACCATCCTTTGAACAGCGGATGATTCCAATTGGGATTCGGCGTTAAAAATAATCTACTGCATGTTATAAGACTGCCCCGTGTTTCCATAAGTTTCTCAAATAATCTTACAGGACACGTTTGAGGATTGTTTTTATTTCTAATAAGCCACTTACTAGCCGATAATTTTTTAGATTCACCCTGGGTAGTTTTCGTAAAAATTGGATTATCCTCAATTCTGCCTGTGAAGTTGTCTTGATGGTCCATTTCCTTTAAAAAATAGTGAATTTCGACTGATGCTCCTTCCCCGCCCCTCCAAGCTAACTCAAATGACACTTGAAAAAATTTGCGCTGTAGACCATCAGGTGTATCTCCGTCAAAAAGCCCTAGGATCTTATTATACTCACCTTTGCTTAACGCAGCAGTACTGGATTTTCTTTTGGATGCGATTTTTTGTAGCTGTCGACGTTTCGCATATCGTGCAGCTCTAGCTGCTACAAATTATACGTCAATGAATGGATTAAACCTAATTTTGAAGTTTTCGAAATACATTTCTTGAACTTGTTTGGCCGTGGAATTCCACATAACTTTTATAACAGTTTCTTTGTAATCTTCAGAATCCTTCCTCTTCATATTAAATGCGTAATCTTCTAAAATATCGGCAATTTTTTGAACAGAAATGGTTTCATCCACAACGTTGTATGTCCATAAATAGCTTCCAAATACTACCCTTCGTTTTTTTCGTATTTTAGGGAATCAAATGCTTCACCTCAGTTCTAATATTTATATTTTCACTCCCAAAACGCGACATGTTTATCATGTTCGATTTTCGATTAAACTATTCGAATTATAAAGAAACTGCCTGTGCTATCTGTCATAACTTTTCATCATGGCCGACTAGACAATTGCGAAAAGTAAACTGATGACAACAATAATGATAATTTTTCTAAAAATTGTCACTTGCATTCTTGCAGATTAAATAATATTTTGGTGTGAAATTTTCTTACCGAATACCACACGAGCTTCAATTAAAAGCGGGACATTTTTTGCCGTACACGAAACGAAACGGTTCCAAATATAACAATGAAATTTCGGGCATCGATAGGGTTAGGTAAGATGGACATTCCAAAGAAAAGATAACAATCGCTTCTTGTTACATCGGAAATGACACCAACTTGTTGTTTTCGTTTCGATATGATGACGTGGAAAGGAATTTCATTAGCACCCGGTATTTTATAAAAGTTTACTTGCCTATGAAATATTCGCCATTTTAAAATAGATTATTTGAAAAATATAACTGCAAAATTTCTATATACAGTCGGACTTGCCGCTGATGCAGTTCGACGGCTAAGAGGCAGATGAGAAAAGCCCTACAAAAACAGGTGGTGGCGAAGACCGTCAGTAGCAATAGTTTTGTTTTTAACTGTTTTGATAGGGGCTGAGTGAAATCAATTTTTTTTTATCGCAGTCTTTTCGAAACTTATTACCCGTGCTGTTGACTATACATAAAAGAATAAAAAAAATCTTGGAAAAATAGTAGTAAATCAATATACAGAGAGCGTCTTATCTAAATTAAGGAAGTTGATGCCTGCCTACGAAAAGTTAAGACTTCTTTCTTATATATAAAAATACAATATTCGAATTGGGCACTTTTTGGTATATGGCACGCTTTGCGACAACTGAGAGTCCTGTAAATGAAAACCACTGAAAAAAAGCAGAACAGAATACAAGTAACATTTCACTGATACACATCAATACTTATTACACAAAATATGTTTTAAGCTAGACCCGTTGGTTCTCTTCCCAATCAACGAGTACATATAAACAGTATCATAGCGATCGCGACTATTTTTTATAAGTACAAATGATTTTATTATGTGGGTATAAGCATTCTGTATTAGTGTATGGAATTATTTATAAATGTGATCGATATTTTTAATGAAAATGCGACAATTCGACGAAAATGAGCCGAATTTATCGAATTACGTTTAGTGCTTAGCTTACCCAACATGTGTATTTATTTAGCCAGGTTAATTAATATCATAAAATTACATTTTAACACACAATTAGTTCATTACTCAGCAGTATAGCAAATCGTAATTTGCCTAGTGTGCAAATGATAAAGATTGTCATATTTAAAAAGGATAACATCTAATTAATAAAAGATTTGTTAAAATTAACAAAGGATCCACCTCAAATATGTCAAGGTCTCTAATGCCCGGTTTCTAAAGTACCAGATATCTAGTGTATAAAGATATGAAGAATATAATTACTATGGTTACAATTGTATTAACCATCGTTGTCATAGGAAATATTTGAAGAAAAAAGTTATCCATACTTTAAGAAACTGGGCATAAGAGCGTAGATGTATGCCATTAAGAGTTATGGTCATTACCTCAGCGCACCATAGATACTCACACAACAATGCTGTGAAGCAACCTCTCTTGATGTGAAGTTTAGTACCTATTGAGTTTCGAATTGTATTATATTTAACGCCATCTTTGTTGTGTGCCAAATTGTATGGTAATTATCCCAATGGACCAAAAGTTACAGTTGTTGGCTTACCTAAGGAGCCTGAGTTAAGGCAGACATAGTTTCGAGCCATTAAGAGGGCTAATGTCGAGTAAGGTTGCTTACATTATACATATTTAGTGTTTCTTGGAATTTTATATTTATTATTTATTATTTGGTTTGGTTGCCTCTGTATTATTTTCAGATATGTGAATTACATTCCCAAAACGATTCATTGGATTTAAGCAAAAACCACATATCGAAATGAACTGTTGGAGAAGTTTTAGAAGCTCCACTTAAAAGATTATATATATAATTATATAAAGTATAGTATGTCTAGAAAGTATCCAGAAAAAAGAAAACACAATTATAATTTTTCTGTTTATTAAATTTTAATTATTTGAATTATAAAATTCCACCAAATAAATCATCCCATTTTCGTTATAGCAGTGCACACACACTAAAGGCAGATTCTATGGCACTCGACGAGCGGTGGGTGTGTGCGAGGATGTTTACTGACACGGTTCTTGAATAGTTGTAGGTTGTAATTAGGTGGAAACAAATGTCCTGGGAATGAGTTCCATAGTGAAGCAGTGCGCCAAACAAAGGAGTTCTTGTTTCCAGTTGTACGACGAACTGGTGCGCTCTTGCTGTCTGTCGTGACTGTCTGACAGGCGTTGCCAGGGGTGTTCTTGCATTTTTTGGAACAGGTTGCACTCGAGCGACTTTCCAAGACTAGATATCTAGATATTATGTGGTCGCGGTCTCGCCGAGAGTCTCGTGCACCTAAAAGCATATTCAATTGAATTTTTAAAACGCGTCTGCAAGCCAATCTTCCCGGCCAGCGTTGCCAACCTTTAAATATAGAATTTACCTTAACAACGATTAAAATGTTTAATTTTTTGAAAAACCTTCCCTCAAATCCGTATTATAAATTCGACCTATTTTTGTGATATTACCTCGTTAATGAATAATAATTAGATTTTTTTTTTATGGCAGTGGCACACACACTAAAGGTAGATCCTATGGCGCTCGACGAGCGGTGTGTGTGCGAAGATGTTGATTGACACGGTTCTTGAATATTTGTAGGTTGTAATTAGTGGGAAACAGATGTCCTGGAAGTGAGTTCTACAGTGATGCAGTGCGCCAGACAAAAGAGTTCTGGTAAAGCGATGTTCTAGGTGTTTCTAGTTGTACAACGAACTGGTGCGCTCCTGCCGTCTGTCGGGACTGCCTGACAGGAGTTGCCAGGGGCGGGATTATGTGGGCCAAATCCTGGGAACATCTGCCGTGAAAGTATCTGTAAAACAGAGACATCTCGGCCACATGTTTGCGATGTTCCAGACTATCCAGATTCCGGGTCAACTCCGGATCGCCGACGAGACGCACAGCCCTCTTCTGAATGGAATCCAGCAGCTTTAGGGTATGCTTTGGTGCGGCACCCCAGATATGAGAGCAATATTCTAAGCACGGTCTTATTTGCGCTTTGTACAGCAAGAGCAACTGCTGCGGTGTATAGAGTTTTTTGTTGCGAAATAGCGCACCAAGCTTCTGGGAGGCTGATTTTGCGATGTTAGCAACATGGTCATGCCATGACATATTGCTGTTGACCGAGACACCCAGTAGCCCGATTGACGAGGATGAAGGAATGGTCGATCCTGCCATAATGATGTCAGGGCCCGCGGTATTGGCCCTCTTAGTAAACGTTGCTGCTTGGGTCTTTGCTGCATTGAACTGGACCAAATTTCGGTCGCCCCAAGTTTGAACTTACTCCAGGTCTTGATTAATTGCTGTAATCTGCTCCTGTCTGCGGTGATGAGTCTCAGTCGCTGGTAAGGGTTTTTCTGATCTAAAGTGGGAGGGAGACAAGGGTACTGTCATCTGCAAAACTGTAAACAGGATTATTCGTTTCGATCAGCAGGTCATTAATATAGATGAGGAACAGAGTTGCTGAAAGTATTGCGCCCTGAGGCACGCCCGCGTTGATGGTGAATGTTTCCGAGATGTGTCCATCGACTGCAACATGTAGGGATCGGTTCTTAAGGAAACTGGCCAGCCAGCTGCAGAGAGAGGCGGGCAGTCCCAAGGACGGCAGTTTGTTGAGCAGTCCGTCATGCCAAACTCTGTCGAATGCCTTCGAAATATCCAACGCAATCGCTCGAGACTCTCCGTAGTTTTCAATTGCCCTACTCCATATATGAGTGACATAGGCCAATATATCTCCTATTTGGGTTTCTTCAAAAAACAATTTTAAAAACCTCAGGGTCGAATTTTTTTTAAGCAAAATTAATTTAAACAACAAAGTCACAAAAAATCTTTATAGAGTAACAATATTGGTGGGAATGTTGGCAAGTAAAAAAGGTATCAGAGAGTACAATAGTCACTGTAGTCAGAATAGTCTACTCTACATAATATTTTATAGTAAAACGTTATATACCTACCATGCATCGGGGTGTTGAAAGTAGACCTATAACGCTTTCATGAGGCGCATTCCTGAGCAAAAAAATATAAATGATTTTAAATAAACCTGGCAGAGAGCAAAACTTATTGGCTATACGTCAAGGATTCTGTTTGAAAGGATTACGTTTACTTTTAACATACCTACCTATTTAAGTAATTTTTTTTCTTTTTTTTTATAAGAAAAAATAAACTAAAAACATATTAAACTAAAACTACATATATAAATTATTTTTATTTAAACACACGAGACTATCGAGACTGCGTGGCGGGACTCTCGGTCTCGAATCTAGGAGTCTCGGTTTCCAGTTATAATTCCTAGTCTCGTCTCGGTATCTCGAATTTCGAGACGAGACGAGACCGAGACTAGTCCCGTCGTGACCGAAGCACTTCTTCTGCCATGGGAGTGTTCATGTTCGATATGGTGGGGAGAGCCTTGCCTTGGAGGACGTCTTAAGTAGAGTGCGTTGAAAACATTTTGGCGAGCATGTCTGCTTTTTGGCGTGCATGTCTGCTGGGTGTAGTCGCCGTGATACCACGTTCATCTGTCGAAGGTGGAAGAGACGTTTTCTTCTTGATCTTGTAAAATTTTCAGAAGCCGGTCCTGTTCTGCTTGCCTTTTACGTTCATCCTCTTCCCGATCCGCTCGTTTCTCAGCATTTAGATTTTCCATGAAATCGGCCAACATTTTATTTATTTGCTTCATTTCTACCGTTTGTTGCCTTGTATTGACCATAGAATGTTATAACATGTTCAGAGAAGCCACCAATCAAAATGTACTCGTTGACGTACTTGCGTCATCTTTTCTCCTCGAAGAATACTTCACAAGTCCGATCTCTTCACAATCCAACTTCTGACACCAAATGTTACGTTTTTTTCCGTGGGTTCTGAACGAATCTTTTACTATTTTACAATAATACTCTCTTCATTCTTTATCACTCTATACAAATAAACACACTAAACTACTCTTATAGCTTTACAACTATTAGATCTTTACAATTCAGAACTCGAACTCAGTGATTAACTAACTGCAACTCGCGTCCTGTCAGCTATTTATATACAATCTAGAATCTATTGCGAATACTCCGGAAGAAGCGAGGCCTCTCTATATTGTCCTCGACCAAGGCTGCACGCATCGGGATAATTCCACAGTTCCTGAATCTTCGCGGCCGGCGTAGACGCGACAAGGCTAGTTCTATAGGGGTTTTTATTAACTCAACAACGTACGTACCTAAATATTTAACAGTATAAATAAATAATAATAATTTAAGTTTTTTATATAATATATATTAAAAACAACAACATAAACAGAAAAATTTTAATGGCTATAGAAATTGTTGAAAATGATTACTATTTTCACTAACACATAATTCGCACATTTTGGTTATTCGTTTTAGATCGTTCATGAGTATTATTGGACGTCTTTGCAATATTTTGAAATGCGGCGGTAATGGCTTCACGAAGTTCATCTGGGTTGCGGTGACGCTTGGCATAAACTTAGTTTTGTAAGTAACCTCACAAAAATAATGCAAAATAGACAAATAGGGCGATTGCGGGGGCCATCTTACTGGTCCATGAGTGCCTAACCATTTTCTAGGAAAATGGCTATATAAAAAGATGCGAATTGTCAGGGAATTATGAGCAAGCGCCCCGTCCTGCGGAACATATTATAGTGTTCAAGCCGGCCGGCCTGCTGAAAGACATGCGAAACATGCGACGCTGAAACCGAACCTACCCTGCCGATAAATTTATGTCGTACACGTTACTTAATAATTGTTGTTAAATATCGTTTCAATTCTTAAATTATACATTATTAAATCCTGTTAAAAAAATGGCATACGTACATAATACATATTATGTAAATTAAATATAAGCATTAAAATATATAATTCTTTTTCACAAAAGAACAGACTAAACCCGTCCATTTTGACTTGACATGAAAAATGTTAAAAAGCGTGATGCTAAATTAATTTAATTTTCATTTCATTTAAAAATCATACATGATATGATTGAAAATATTATATATTTAATATAAACAAAATATTTGTCACCAAATAATAAAACTAATACTAATATTCAACATGAAAAGTATGAAAATAGAAAATTAATTTTCTTACATATTTTAGATCATACATTATTTTGTACAAAATATTTGAAACTAATATAGAAAGTAGAACAGCTTGCCACAGATATAATTGTAGTAGCTCGCTAAATAATTTTTTATTAATTAACTTGCTATTTTTG
This sequence comes from Pissodes strobi, assembly GCA_016904865.1. NCBI lineage: Eukaryota > Metazoa > Arthropoda > Insecta > Coleoptera > Curculionidae > Pissodes > Pissodes strobi. The sequence continues at coordinate 66,952 of MU183719.1, forward strand.
AATACAATTAGCTGACATATAACATACTGCTAAACCAAGCAGCGTTTTAAATGTGTCAAAATCTGTTAACTTCACATTGACCTCGACATATTCAAAAACGCTGATTATTTTAGTAGATCGATAAACGAGCTAGATATATGCGGGAAAGTAAGTATCGATACTACAATATTTCAATTTCGTGAGAAAGCGAAAATTTCCTCATGGCTAATGTAGTATAATGTAATTTGGTAAAACTTATTGACTTATTTTGTGTTGACACATTTGCGGGGTATGTCTCTTATTTTTAAAGATAGACGGTTGCGTTTTTCGCAACAGTATGCTACTTTTTTGTAAAATATAAGATGGCGCCAGCAGACTTTTCATAGCCTTTTTGGTTTTTGAGATACAGGGTGAAATTGAGGCACCCCCGCATCTCAGTTTTCTTTACATTTATCGAAGAAGTTAAAACGCATTCTTAGAATTTTGTCCAGAGAACATAAGTCTTTTTTTAATGGAAGATCCTGTATATTACTTTTTATGTTTATTAGGTATTTTCCAAAAATATACAATTATTTTCAAAAACAAGCTCAGAATCTACGATTTTCTAAAATCTTCTTTTGTGTCCAATTACTGGGTAGTGGGCTATAGCTAAAATTTATTAAAAACAAAATCCATGTAAGTAATTATTATATTAGAGATGTAATACTTCTAAAAATTTTAGGCCTTTTTGCAAATTTCGAAAAGTTAAATCGATTGCCACACGAAGATTCACTACAGATTGATATCGTGTTTTATAGATTTTATTTTGCAAAAAAATCAAAATTGGAAGATCGAGGGGGCCATCGTACAGATCCGTACGTACTAATCCATCTTTGAGGAAAGTTATCGTCTTAAAATGCCCTTAAAAGCGCAGAGTTGTGGCTTGGAGCACCCTTTTGTTGAGGATAACCGGCATTATAACGGATCAATGGAACATTTTCCATCGATTCTGGAATAACTTCCGCAAGGATTTCTCGGTACCGAAGCGTTGAGCCTCCTTCAAAGAATATGTAGACTATGCGTCTTCCAAAAATGAAACACGAGACCCTAACCCCAAAGCGTCCTTGTAGTACTCTTTCAAAAATTAAATGGTGATTTACTGTATTATGGTGATCGAAAATTCCCGCACTTGAAAAGTAAGATTCATGGGACCAAATAACGAGTCTACCAAAAAATCATCAGTATGAATTTGTTGTAAATATCATTGGCAAAACAACATTCGGCGCTCGGTACTGCCGAGACGTAAATGTAGAATTATGTGGAATGTGTCTTGTTTGGTGCATGCCTTAGGACGGGGCTGGATAAATGATCCGTGCTCTACTAAATTTGACTTAAGGCGGGCAAATATGTCTGGCAAAGGTTGCCCTTTCTCTGGATATATAATAAGAACAACAACAACCTCTAAAATATTATCCCAACCATATCGCTCAAAATACGTTACTTTTGTAAATATAATTCCGAAGCTTCTTGGGGATTTTCATTAGTTTGCATAAACAACCCAATATATAATTTTTTTTTGTAAACCGCTATTATTTAAGAAAATAAATTAAATATAATATATAGTAAAATAGAGACACGATATATGCAAAAATATTTGAATGAAAAACTGTCAAATGTCCCAATCAAATTAGCAGACTACTGCCCACATTGAACCCAAACATTTTTTTTTAGCAAATCTTAAATTCTAACCTTGTTTTTGAAAATAACTGTATACAATTATATATTTATGGTAAGCCCACTTTATGCCTAATAAAGATAAACAATAATACAGGGTGTTCCATTTAAAAAGCATATTTTTAGTTCATAACTAAAAAACGAAAAGTGTTAGAAAAACTGACTACGCCACTGAATTCTACGAAAACATCTATAAGAATACGTTTTAGTTTCTTCAATAAGTTTAAAGATAATTGAGATACAGAGGATGCCTTAAAAGTGATACTTTTTAATTCCACTCTGTATCTCAAAAACCAAAAGTGCTATGAAAATTCTGCTGGCGCCATCTTTATTTCCACAAAAAAGTAGCACATCCTGCACATCGTTGTGAAACCGCAACCTTCTATCTTTCGAAATAAGAGAGCAAGGCCTCTTTCAGACCATACGGATTTTAGCCGGTCCGGTTCTATTGGTTTTAACGTGAGTAGTGCATTAAAACCTTGTGACAATTAGTTTAATGCACTACTGGACTACAATAAACTGGACCGGCTAAAATCCGTATCGTCTGAAATAGGCGTTACCCCCCAAAAATACCGGAAATGGGTACATTTACGCCTCTTTCAGACGATACGACTAATTGTCACAAGGTTTTAATGCACCACTCACGTTAAAACCAATAGAACCGGACCGGCTAAAATCCGTATCGTCTGAAAGAGGCCTTAGACTACTCATGTAGAATTTATGAATGTATATATGCAAGGTGAAAAGATGATACATGATTTGTTCAGTAGAATCAGACATATACTACGATACGCATAGCTAAATAATATTAACCTCTCAATAGATGAAAAACTTTTAGGTCTAAGGAATGTTATGGCTTTGTGTAAAATTATTATTTGGCAGTATGTAGTCGTACCACTCGTACCTATATCTGGTTAGACTTGGTTCATTTACAGACTTATGACAACACCTTTCATATATTTATCAAAGAGGTTTACGATGTTTTACCGCAATGGTTTAGTCACAATAATCATTAAAAAATCTGGTTCCAGCTGGCTGACATCACTTTATGCAAATTTGCCAAGTCTTCCCTTGAATCGTGTTCTCTCGCTTTGTTATGACATGAAATATTTACGTTATTTATAAAACATGGTATATATCCAATATCCAAATGACTCAGATGTTATCGGGTGTCCCAATTTAACAAATATATAATTTTATCGGATAAAACATTACTATTTCAACACAAATGGAACTAAATCGTGATTATATGCTGGTAAAGTTGGTTAAAAAAGAAAACTGCATAAGGTTCAATTGTGACGTTGTAATAATTGTAGTAGTTCAGGGATCATATTCGGAAGACTAGTAGTGAATAGTGTAGTACCGATGTTCTATCAGAAAGGACATTAGTTAAAATATTGGTAAATATTGATATGTTGTAGGTATGTAGGTGGCAGAACCTATGACAACTTATAATACACATTTTGGGCATGATACATGATACATGAAATATACGTAAAATGTTACGCAAAATTTAAATATGTAATACTATATAGGGTGTTCTAATTTTTAAAAATCTACGTTAGCATTTTTCACAGCTTTACGAGCTTCATTTGTCTCTCCCGATATTAAATTCTGTCGCTTTGGGAGAAATCCTGCAAATTCCCTACTTTAAACGTTTATCCAACCTTTCAAATAACAGTATATTGGTTAAAAAAAAACCCAATTTTCACAATTTCTGATTATAATGCCCGGCTCAGTTGGTTTCTTTGGAATGTATTTCAATTTCTTAAATTCAACGACCATGCATGGTGAAACTACTACCTAGAGACGATGAACTCAAGATCTTTTGGACAATGTTTTTTTTTTTGGTACGGGATTCCTTAATATAACTCTCTGCAACCGCAGTATTATTCCATCCGCCAATCCTTTTTAGCTGAGTTATATCCTCCTCCATTGATTAAAAGGGTGGCGGGCGAACGCAAGTAGTGGTATTTTGAAAAGATTTCATATCAACAACTTGATGTCTGCAACTTCCATTAGGGTATTAAAAAAGATCGACGTGGCTTTAGATTTCTAAGATCGTAAGTTTAAATACTTCCGCAAGAAGGATAAACAATCCAATTTTTCAGTTATGTTTTGTAACATGATTAGTCAATTGCTTAACAACCGGTCCATATGCCTGGTTCACTCAGTCGCAGTCGTGTTAATATTTATAAGTGTGGATCATAGAGTAGACGGTTGGGCGAAGACGCCACTAAACTTTCTAATAAGCATATATCAATGATTTTTAAGCATTGAAAGTAAGGTAGCAAAATTTAGAAAAATACCCCATCTAAGAATATTGAGAAACCTGAGAAGAAATTTATTTATTTTAAACTATTTATTTATTGGCTACATAAAACAGATTATAATAATAAACGACCTACTCATGTTTTCTTTTAGCTAATTAATCCGAATTAATGTATAATTTGTATTGTAAAAGAATCCGTCGGAATTCGGTGTCTCAACCCTAGAATTCATTACCTTCGGATTTTCGTAAAAACAGGTAATCAAAACATTTTCTCAGAACCATGCAATTGACAGGTAGGTATGGTTTTTCTCATTTATTTGTTGACGTTTCAGGTAGAAAATCCAGTGTTTCGTTTGAATTGCTTATTGCAATTTTCATAATTAAAACGCAGTTTCTGATGCAAAACTTAACAATTGTTTACAAGTTGAGTTGTAGCGTTAAACTTTTTGTTGTGATTGTACGGTGGGTCGGTCAAATTTGCCCTCCGTATTAACCAAATTTCAAAAATAAATGATGCATAATTTTGCACACATTTTGCTCAATTTTGCACATTGCGAATAAAATTTTGCACACCCACACAGGGAAAACTAGAGTTGTTTTTTATACGGGGGGCAAACTTGACCATTCCCCCCCCCCCTCCATCTCTTACAAAATTGAAAAGTGTTGATGCCACTCGATTCGGCAAATTTTGCACATCTATTTTCAAATTTTGCACAATTTCCTAGGGAAAGTTATGAGGTGTTAAAAATTTGAATTTTTCCCCCCGTTTGTCAAAATGTGGAAAAATTTTGATGGTGCCATATTCTACTAATTTTGCACAATTTTGCACACCTATTTTCAAATTTTGCACACTTTTCTGGGGAAAGATATGAGGTATTAAATATTTGCATTTTCCCCCCCGTTTGTCAAAATGTGAAAACAAATTGATACTGCCATGTTCTACTAATTTTGCACAATTTTGCAAACCTATCTTCAAATTTTGCACACTTTTCTGGGGAAAGTTATGAGGTGTTAAAAATATTCATTTTCCCCCCGTTTGTCATAACGTTGAAAAATTTTGATGCTGCTAGGTTCAACTAATTTTGCACACCTATTTTCAAATTTTGCACACTTTTCTGGGGAAAGTTATGGGGTATTAAATATTTGAATTCCCCCCCCCCCTCGGTTTGTCAAAAAGTTGAAATCTTTTAACGCTGCTAGTTTTAACTAATTTTGCACTCCAATTTTCAAATTTTGCACACTTTTCCGGAGAAAGTTATTAGGTATTAAATATTTGCAAAAAGTTGAAATCTCCTAATGCTGCTACGTTCAACGAATTTTGCACACCTATTTTCAAATTTTGCACACATTTCTGGGGAAAGCTATGAGCTGTTAAAAATTGCATCTTCCCCCCCGTCTGTCAAAATGTTGAAATATTTTGATGCTGCTAGGTTCAACTAATTTTGCACACCTATTTTTAACACCTCATAACTTTCCCTAGAAAAGTGTGCAAAATTTGAAAATTGATGTGCAAAATTTAGTTGAACCTACCAGCATCAAAATTTTAAAACTTTTTAACAGGGGGAAAATGCAAATCTTTAACACCTCATAACTTTCCCCAAAAACGAGTGCAAAATTTCAAAATAGGTTTGCAAAATTAGTAGAACCTAGCAGCATCAAAAATTTTCCACATTTTGACAATCGGGGGGGAAAATGCAAATTTTTAACACCTCAGAACTTTCCCCAGAAATGTGTGCAAAATTTGAAAATAGGTGTGCAAAATTAGTTAAATCTAGCTGCATTAAAAAATTTGAACTTTTTGACAAACGGGGGGGAAAATGCAAATATTTAATACCTCATAACTATCCCTAGAAAAGTGTGCCAAATTTGAAAATAGGTGTGCAAAATTGTGGCAGCATCAAAATTTTTCCACTTTTTGACAGATGAGGGGGAAAATTAAAATTTTTTACACCTTATAACTTTCTCCAGAAAAGTGTGCAAAATTAGTAGAACAGCTACAAAAAATTTCCGCACTTTGACAAACGGAGGGAAAATGCAAATTTTCAACACCTCATAACTTTCTCCAGAAAAGTGTGCAAAATTTAAAAATAAGTGTGCAAAATTGTACAAAATTAGTTAAATCTAGCAGCATTAAAATATATCAACTTTTTGACAAACGGGGGGGAAAACTCGAATTTTTAACACCTCATAACTTTCTCCAGATAAGTGGGCAAAATTTGAAAATAGGTGTGCAAAATTGTGCAAAATTTTCCGAATCGAGTGGCATAAAAGTTTTTCAATTTTGTAAGTCGGGGGGGGGGGGGGGTCAAGTTTGCCCCCCCGTATAAAAAACAGATCTAGTTTTCCTTCTGTGCGTGTGCAAAATTTTATTTGCGGTGTGCAAAACTTTGCAAAATTATGCTTCATTTATTATTGAAATTTGTTTAATACGGGGGGCAAACTTGACCGACCCTTGTACGGTTCTTATTTTAACATTGTTAACTAAGCAATGGAAAATGGAATGACTTACGCAACATTAAATGCCTATTGGTAACATTCACGTAGACTCTTACACTAATGACACCAGTCATTTTTTTCATTGCCACGTCACGACCGTTTTGTACTGAGCGGTGAAGCGCAAAATGGTACTTTGTGTACATTTTTGTAGAAACATTTTATATGAGCTGATTTTGTATTTATTATGTTCATTTTCAATTCTTCGCATAGAGAACATAAAATTATTTCTTATAATTCTATTTTTGGCACAAGAAAAGATTTTATTCCAGTAACTCTTCTTATAAAAAAGTTTTATTAATAAAAAAAAAATTAAAAATGGTGAGAACTATTTACTACAACCGAAGCTTGCAAATACTAGTCTAATGATTAGGCATCTTTGGGGCTTTTAGGTGGGTCAAGCCCTTTTCAGTAATCGATATTCTAATGATTCAACGATGCATTTCCTTATAAAGTTTTAAAAGCAGCGTTGATAAAAAGCTGTTTATCTTAAGATTATGGACATTGGAAAGAGGGGATTTACCACTGCATGCCCATTAGTCATATGCAAATGTAAATTCATTATAATATTCATATTACAATATAACTCCAGCACATCCGAACATGTAAACACAATATTGTTACGGCTAACCTAACAACCATCCGAACGTTTTTGTGCTAC
>MU183719.1:109111-136088 GCA_016904865.1 Pissodes strobi
CCCCCCCCCCCCCCCCCCCCCCCCCCCCCCCCTCCCCCCCTCCCCCCCCCCCCCCTCTCTCTCCCCCCCTCTATCTCTCCCTCTCCCTCTCCCTCTTGCTTTCTTTCAATTACGTTTCTGATAATATTTATATTATATAATTACGCCACTGATAACAAATGACAAATGAAATAACATGTTAAAATTAATTATGCAAATTTCAGAAGGCTTGCTTGCTTACGTTAATAACTTTTTTTTTGCTAAACACAGTTACATATGTAGTATATTCTAAAAATAAAACTGTTTTCCGTTTATGATCAAAGTATTCGTATCCACCAAATATAGTATTCTTGATCATCTCCTAATCAGAATTCGTTATTTATAAACCTTGCGCCACGTTATGGTTTTAATCATATATATGTTTTACCCTGTACATTTATACACGACTTTCTAACACGCTTCTTCATGTACGGGATTATTGCTAGTTTTCTTGCTGTGTCTTATGTTATTTTGCTCAAATTTCGTTTTGTAATGCTTTTAGGAGAGGTATTCATGCCTATAAGTAGGTTTTTGGTATATTAAAAAAAAAAATTATGTGTCTCGCCTTTATAAGCAAGCAAGTAAAACTTCCGAATGAGATTATTTTTTTAATTTTTTTTTACTAAGTTTATTTTCTTATGTCGTTTTTAGAACTTTCCGAACAATTTTTACGTTTTTTAATTTTTTTCCCCATTTTTTCGAAAATTTTTGCGTATCCGGGGGTATAATTCCCGCGGCTGATGACCCCGTGAAGCGTGACACTTTTTGTTTTTTTTTTATTATTTATTTTCTTATTTTGTTTTATAATACCTTTATTAGCTTTCCGAACAATTTTTTACTTTTTTTCAATTTTGTCCCATTTTGTGTATGCGGGGGGGAAAAATGTTTTTCTACAGCCGCGCACAAAATTACTGATTACTAAATTCAAATGAAATCGCAAAATCGACGAATGCCGTGGATTCTTATTTTGCGCTCTAGCGCGAACATGGAAAAGAAAATTCTCACTTTTTCCGTCGAGTACCTATGCTATGCATGGTCATGGAAACCGAAGATAAATAAATGACAGTCGTGCGTTTATTACAGTTTGTTGCTGGCACTCCTGTTCTAAATCGACCAAAGCCCGAATATAATATGTCAAAACTGACAGTCATTTGCAAATTTCAGAATAAAGTATAGAAAAAATTGTGCATTTAGTTTTAAAAAATGCGGCTGTCCGTTACTTTGCGCTCTAAATACACAAATAACTATTTTTCCCCAAAATCCGCCCTTAAATTAGAAACCCGGTCCCCCCATAAAAATTTCGACCCCGTAGCTCTTGTCGTTCTCCCAAAATCATTTATTTTAGTTTTGTCTCCCCCCCCCCCCCTTCTCCTTTCCATGCCGAACGGGGGGTCCAGTTTTCGTCCAGGATCCTCATTTTACCCCTGCTGCATGTCCTGAAAATGTCACAATGTCGCCTCACTAGCTATACTGGAACATGCTTAATTAAAGTGGTGTTTCAATTTGGTTCCCGTTTCATTTAATTTTTTCATTTTTTCTGACACTACTCTCGCTAAAGAGGTTTCGCTTCAAAACAGATATCCAAGCACCAAACTTACATTTAAAGGTTTTTAATATTTCATGAAAAATAATTCTTAGGTATTTTAGTTCAATTTGTATAGTTATCGGCATGCGGCAGTTAGAAATTTAATATTTTCCGTAATCCAAACAATAAGAATCCTGCTATAAACCAAGCTAGTGCTTCTGTTGTCAAATGATTAATTCCTAGTTGCTGATTTACTTCTGATGTTCAAGTATTTGGTTGGCTAGGTTATTCCATATTGGGACAGACCAATTTACGTAAATAAACAAGGTGTCTAGTCCTAGTTTAGCGTTAATTATTACTTCGATGTTATTGATAATACAAATAAGTTATGCTGTAAACTTTACACTATATACAGATATATTTATCTATTATATTATAGTCACAAATTTGTGGAATATTTGAAGTAAGTACTTTTTAAAATATTTTGGTAGTAATGGGTTAACTTCTTATTAAAAGGGATTCATAGAATCGTACCAGAAGCAGAATGTGATCGAATCTTTTCACAATATACATACCACCCTCCTTAAAAGCTAGATATCTGAAAAACCGTCATTGTATGGTCTCGGTCTTAATAATTACTTGTTTTTTCTTTCTGATCAAGAAACCAACGATTTTGCAGTCAGAGCCATCAGTTTTTTGTTGTGAGGAAGAAAATTAAGTTTGCCAGCAAGTAAAATGGCAAGGTCATCAACAATCTCAGGTTCGCCTACGCCATCCAATGAATATTTGAAAATATTATAGGTTGGTTTTTACCATTAATGCTAATTACTTTGAGTGTTTATTGATTTTCCATCAATTGTTATTCTGAATTAAAGTTCTCGATTTGCTCTATGAAATATCTTTTTGTGGTTAACATAGACTTGTTTATAAAATTGTATACATTAATAAGGTCATTGATATAAATTATACGTCCAGATACCGCAATGCTACCTCTGACGGCATTCTGATCCCATCACTTTATGACATTATGATTCAAATACAACGAGCAGTTTGAGTGATCGATCCAGTCATTCAGGTCCATTAATTTTAGTCTAAACTGCTGGTTAAACTTTAGCTTTAATCACACTACTTGTCAAAGCAGCGTTTAATCGCAGTCACCGTTGTCGAGGTTATTTTCATTTTATTCAGCAGGGGCAAAATTTTGTAAAAGATATGCTCATATTTAAACAAGGCTTAAAAACGTGAATTTATACTAAGAGTCAATTGATTGGTATTTGTGTCAACGCGATAACATTAACAATCTGTGTATTGCAGTGGCATTTAAAAGATGCTGCCTAACTCTGATTTAAACTTGAAAGTAAATATGAACATAAGAACATGAATAATGTATTTGACCTAAACAGATTCTCTCAGGAAGAATAACATTGATTAAGTTAACCTTTCAATTCAGTATTGATATAGAGAATATGTTTTAATTATTGTATGTGATGAATGATACAGGAGACTCCTGTATGTTCAAAATGGCTAGCTAGATGTTGGTTTTTCAACGTGAGGAACAATAATCCGGTTATTTTGTTTAGTCAAATACATAGAATAGTTAATCACGCTCAACATAATTATATCTAAGCAAACTACATTTTTGTTTCATAATTTGCAACAAATATAAATACAAGGTGATTCACAGTTGATGGTAGGTTAGACGTTTCTGCAGAACCACTCAACGGATCATTCTAAAAATTTAGTCGTTTACATAAACGGATATGTTCTACCTTGCTAAAATAGTTTCGACAGTGCAGTGTTGCCGCTTCTACTAAAAAGTAGTAGCAACTATCAAATTTTAAATGAAACACCCAATAGATTATTGCATATTTGGATTTTGCGGAGAATTCTAGACATATTTCATAAATAATGTCCTATACCTATCTGTTACCGTTTTTCAAATATTGACAGTCGAAAATCGACCATTTATCAAGTTTGACAGCCTGTAAAATCTAAATGGTCCATTTTCAACTGTCAATATTTCAAAATCAGAAAGAGCTAGGTATAGGATATTATTTATAAAATATGTCTAGAATTCTCCGCAAAATCTAAATATGCAATAATATATAGGGTGTTCCATTTAAAATTTGACAATTTTTAGTAGAAGCGGTAACACTGCACTGTCGAAAATATTTTAGCAAGGTAGAGCATATCCGTTTATGTAAACGACCAAATTTTCAGAATGATCCGTTGAGTGGTTCTCCAGAAACGTCTAACCTACTATCGACCGTGAATCACCTTGTATACGGACATATTTTTTTAATCTGATTTAAAAGTATCCGAACCATAGAAAACACGACGAAGATATTGAATAACTGATTTAATTTCTTCACGTAGTACTGATTTACTATAGAATAAAGTTCTAAATCTAGAGTTTTATCTACAATACCGGAACAGAATTTTTGCACTCGACAAGACGCGCGTTTCGCTAACCATGTTAGCTTCATCGGGAGATCAATAAAACAGTTTTCATCTCCTGATGGTTAGCGAAACGCGCGTCGAGTGCAAAAATTCTGTTTCGGTATTGTGGTAAAACTAGGTTTTAGTGAATTTTGCCGAAGGTTTCAAACCCCAACATAAAATATAAAAAAGAAAAAATTTAATTCTCAACGTCATGAGAAACTTTTCTATGCATTATGTAGTTGAAAAAAAAACAAGAAATCAGCAGAATCATTCGTTTAATCCTTATTTGACAATAATTTTTCTACGACTGCCCTGAAAATAGACAAAAACGCACTAAAACTGCTCTTGAAAACTGGACATTTCAAACATCGTGTGAAAAGTATACTTTGCACACGGCGTGTGCAAAGTATACTTCGCCCTCAGAGGCCCCATTCCCAGATCTCTAAAAAAAGGGGGCCCCATTTTAGGGCTTCACCCCCAGGAGCCCCTTCTTGCAAAACTGTAGAAAATGGGACTCTCATACCAGGGGCCACCTTTTATGGCTTGGGGCCCTATTTTAGGGCTTCGCCCCCGGGGGCTCCATTCCAAAGGCTGTAAAAAATGGACTCGCGTATCATAGGCCCCATTCTAGGGTTTCGCCCCTATGGGGCCTCGTTTTAGGGCTTCGCCATACCAAACTAACCCAGAGCCTTTTTTCAAAATATTTGGAAAATATTAACCCCACACTGGTGGTCCCATTTTAGGACTGTGCCCCTAGTTATAGTTTGGCAAGAATCTCTTACTCACGTAGCTTCTTTCATTAGGAATAAAATTTTCTGATAAATCAATAATAAAAAAGTTTTCCATATAACATGTAATTTTCTACCACACTCCCAGTGGGGCACCCTGTATGTAGCAGTCGTAGAAAAAGTATAGTGTGCTACACGTGCTGGAAATACTTTTCACACTCATGAGACACCAAACTGTCTCATTTGTGTGAAAAGTCTTATTTTCAGCACTTGTTGCACAATATACTATTTTCTACGACTGTTATGTTAACCTTGAACTAGAAACAAAAGCGTAATGTATTGTCTGAAGAATGTAATAATAATCGGTTAACGATTCGAATTTTGATATGGGTGCCTACCTCACCTATTGTTTTTACATTCCATAAGATTCTTTTCTTTGTCGATGAACAGTGATGGTTCAAAATTAATGGAAGGTATACTTAATACGCACATCGATTTTGCATTATTATATTGATTGTTATGATTCACAACTTTCACGCATGAGTTCAATACAGTTTGTTATTTATTTACTGTACATTTTCATGAAATTATAATTCATAATTTTTATTTCAACTAGTCCATTCGTTATGTGCAAGATCCGGTAAGTGACATTTGGTGTCAGTTAATCGGCGAACCCAATAGCATTTTGATGCATTACTAAATAAATACGATAAGGGATCACACTATGGGTCGTTCTAACGCGAGAATAGAAAAAACTGAGATGGCGGTTTGATAGGGAATTTCTAGAAGAAGAACTCTCTAAATGCTTCTTTGTTGAGACACCATGTTTGCAACGTCGCAACAGCGTAGTTGGTTCTTTGTGTGATTATCAAGATTTGTGAGATTTTCCAAGTTATAAGTATAATTCAAATCCAAAAAACGTGTTAATCGAGAGTATAAGAAGGAAAGAGCTCAGGGAAATGTGGTCATAATCTTTGGGAGAAGAGTTTTTCCTGCAATTGGATGATTTTAGTGCCAGTGATGGACGACGAGAACAAAGATGTTAAATGCATAAGTTGTAAAAACACAACAGCAAATACCTATGCCATCCAATGTTGTAAGTGCAAAAAATGGGCACATATAAAATGCATAAATATTACAAAATCTACATTATTAACGACCAGTGGGCTAGTAAACACGCCGAACAAAAAGGAATACGCGCTTGTTGCCGTGATGGAAAAATTATCAGATATGGACTCGAAGTACACAAATATTTTACAAAAATTCCAGGAACAGGCAGCAATTAATGAACTTCAAACAGATCCTCAAAATCTGGAACCCCTAACCTGCAACCTAAGGTCAACATCTGAAACGATACAAGAAATTTCAGAGAGGGAGTACAGAAAGAAAAACTTAGTAATATTTCGAATTCCTGAATTGGAATCAGATGAACCAGAGGAACGGAAGGAACATGACATGAATATAACAAAAAAAGTGTTTAGAATTGGCTGTCAAGAGGTCATACATGACTCATTGAAGGTATTTAGGATAGGCAAAAGGGGGCGAGGGAAGACTAGACCCCTAAAAGTAATTATGGACTCTCAAGCAGATGTAAAAAAAGTGATTTCCAATGCTAAACTGATAAAGGAAAAACAGCAGGTTGCAGAATTGGCGTTTTCCACAGATAAAACAAAACAACAACAACTTCAGTATAAAGATATTAGAGAAGAGTTGAGAAAAGAAAAGAAAATGGAGAAGAAAATTTACAAATAAAATACTTAAAAATACCCTAAAATCTTGTTTTTCGAGAAAAGAAATGCAGCACGGTGGGGCAGGCATTTTTGTGGCAGAGGATGTTTTTGAGCCAGTAACGGACATAGATAATAAATCTATTGAAGGGCATATTGAATGTGGCTGTGTGGTAAACAAAAAAAATGAAATTGTTATTCTATGTGTGTATCGTACTAATTTGGGTAATTTTGATGATTTTATAGGGTAACTTGCGGAAATTCTCATATATTTTCAAGTTCATTTTAAATTTTATAAAGTAATCTTATGTGGGGATTTTAATGTTAATTTACTTGTTTCTACTCCTGACAGGAATACATTTCTTGACTTACTTGTGACATTTAACCTAACACAAACAATATATGAGCCAACAAGGGTAACGAAAAGAACATTATTGATAATTTCTTTGTTCATTTTGAATATCTCAAAGGTTTTGTTGAGGTCTCGGCTCTCTCAGACCATCACGCGCAAGTATTACATTTTCAATTAAAATAATAATAATAATAAAGGGATACGAAGCAGCTGCTCCTAAAAGATTTTTTTCGAAAGTTAAACTTGAACATTATCGTCAGGAACTGCTAAGTGAATCCTGGGAGAATGTTCTAAATGAGCAGGATGTTGATACAGCATATGAAAGCTTTATGTATAAAGTAAAATCAATCTTGGATAGAGATATTACTAAGAGGAAACCGAAACCTCAGCAAAATTAAATAAAGTTTTGGCTGACACAGGGTATTAGGACGTCTTGTAGGAGGAAGCGACAGCTGTACGAGCAGAGGTTGAATGGTGAGGTGAGTGATGATAGGTATCGAGTGTTCGCTAAAGTACTAAAAAATGTCATTAAACAAGCAAAATTGCTATACAATACAAAATATATTTCCCAGTCTGAGAACAAAAGTAAAGCTACCTGGTCTTTAATTAATAAAATAACTAATAGAGATAAGGACACTGCAACACTTTTTGACAGTATTGATGCGGGGAAGTTTTCTGAAAAGGACTTACTTAACACAGTAAATAATGAATTTATTAATGCATGTCCAGATGTCGGGGGCCTACCACAGACTACTCAAGGATTATAGTGAACAACAACTCTATCTTCCTGGCAGCATCCAAAGCTCAGGAGGTGTGTGAATGCATTAAGGGACTTAAAAACAAAAAATCTGTGGGGATGATGAGATACCAGTTACTCTCTTAAAGACAGTGGCTGATGTTGTATCAGAATCGTTTTCTCACATAATAAATCTCTGCTTTCGGGAGGGTATTTTTCCGGATGCACATAAAATTACACATGTCAAACCTATTTTTAGAAAAAGGGGAATAAAGAAGACTTGAAAAATTACAGACCAGTGTCACTCTTATCAAACATAGGTAAGGTTTTTGAAAAACTAATGTATGAAAGAATTTTGGGTTTTTTGGATGGGAGTGCTGTCAATTTGGGTTCAGAAAGGGTTTTTCTACGATAAGGGCTATATATTCGGCACTAGTGGAAATATTAGAGTCTATGAATGAAAATAAGCAAACTATTGCAGTACGTCTGGATCTTTCAAAGGCCTTCGACAGTGTTGATCACACCATTCTTGTTCAGAAGCTCGAAATGTATGGAATTAGGGGTGTGGCTAAAAATCTTATGACATCTTACTTAACGAACAGAAGGCAGTGTGTTGTTGAGAATAACCAAATTGGTACAAAGATAAAATCGAATGTGGTGCTTGTAAGGAAGGGTGTGCCTCAGGGCTCAATCCTGGGCCCGCTGTTATATATACTGAATACAAATGAGCTTCCGTCACTGATTGATGATCATGTAGTTCTGTATGCAGATGATACCTCCATCATTATGAGCAACCAGGTGGGATTAGATATGGGGCGGCATCTCGAGGGTTCGCTTGGCACTCTGCGGGGGTGGTTCTCTGACAACAACCTATTGATGAATGTAGAAAAAACTCAAATCATGCAGTTTTCAGTTAGGGGCAATGAAAATATTACATATAAAATCAATGAAAAAAACTATGAGACAACAAAAACCATTTCATTCTTAGGTATGACAATTGATCAGAGGTTGGACTGGAGAGCGCATGTCGGGGGTCTGTCGGGGGAACTCTCGAGGTATTGCTACGCACTTAGAGTCCTTGTGAGTGAGGTGAGTGTGGAGGCCGCTTTACTTGTATATCATGCACACATCCTGTCTAGGATAAAGTATGGGATTATTTTTTGTGGAAATTCTGTTGAAGCTGACAGAGTGCTAATTCTGCAGAAGAGATGCCTAAGGACTATGTTCGGAGTAAAAAATAGAGGCAGATGCAGACCTGTGTTTAAAGAAAGAAAACTCCTTACAGTTACAAACTTATTTATTTTAGAATCAATAAAGTTTGTATTACAGAATGGAGCACTTTTCGAATCAAATGCCAAAACACATGATTATAACACTAGAACAAAAAGTGATTTCTTACTAGACAAAACAAAAAACAAGATACACATTTGTACAGAGAAATGTTCATTTTAGTCTACTAAACATCTGGATAAAATAAGGTCTCTTTCAGAGAAAGAATCTTTGAATGCTCTAAAAGGTATATTGGTTGAAAATCCGTCCTATAATGTAGAAGAATTTTTTCACTACTCATTTTGATTGTATTGTTGATTTTGAGTTTTGATAATGTCAATGACTGTGATCCTGTGATAATGTTTTAACTATGTATTGTAATTTTTGTACTTGTCATGTTGGTGATATAACATATTGTACTATTATTGTTATTATTATTTATTGTAACAAATATTTAAAATTGTGTGACACGTTCTTCACCTCTCTGAAGTCTATGTAATTTATTTTACGATGGAACAAATAAACCTTCTATTCTATTCTATTCTATTCATGTGAGGGAAATGGTCTTTTCATGGAAAATGTAAAAAAAACATCGATTTTTCGGTTAAAAAAATGAAGGATTTTTTTTTTGACAAATCGTTTTTTAGAAAAGGGAATACTTGAAAAGAATCTACGTCACAAACACTTTGGAAACGATGATGCTTTTTATACAGGGTGAGCTATTTGAATTTAAACTTTTCGCCATTTCGAATTTTGACGCGGCACCACTTTATATTTTACTGGCTTTTACCAGCAGCTTCGCCCGCGTTGAAAAACCTGACACCTAACCTCAAAAATAAAAACATATTAGCTATTGCTTAAAGGTGACAGAAAAATGGAAATAAATAAAGAGAAAATAGGATTATAACTAACAGTAAAAATCATATTATTGTTTTTATTTGCATTGCTTCTTGTTGATTGAGCTCTGATTTATTAAGTTTATTATTTTTAAAAGTATATCCGAAACAGCTGATGCTATACTCAATTGAATAGTGAGCAGACCGCCGGCGCCGGTATTTACTTATTGGACCAGATGGCGTTAAATGTCGTTCAAATGGAACGCTAGATGGCGTTGAATTCTATTCAAACTTCTCAAACCCTTCGTCGGAGGATCATATATGCCAGAATCAATCTTTTGCCCTTCAGAAACATTTTTTTTTAAATAAAAAGTGTCCTATGTCATTTACTATATTCTTGAAGATGTACGTATCTGTACAAAATTTCATGAGGATCGTTTGAGTGGCTTACGCGTGACAGCGTAAAAAACAAACTCACATTCGCATTTATAAGATTAGTTTTGTGGTAAAAAATTGTCATATGTCCTTTACTATACTCTTGGAAATATCTGTACAAAATTTCATGTTATCTTACTTTTTAATGATCTTTGACAGTTATTTAAGTACATCAACATGAGCGATGCCGCGGGTAAATCTTAACAGTTTTAAGCACTGACGACAACAACTTTACGAAAACTCCACAATTTTTCGGCACTCTAACACGAACAACACTTTCAAACGCCAAAGTTTTGACACTTTTTACAACTAACCGTAAAAATCAACGCGAGCAACGCCGCAAGTAAAAGCTAAAAGTGTCCTATGTCGTTTACTATACTCTTGAAAATATCTGTCCAAAATTTCATGATATCTTATTTTTTAATGATCTTTGACAGTTATTTAAGTACATCAACGCGAGCGAAGCCGCGGGTAAAAACTGTTCTGTGTCCTTTATTATACTCTTGAAAATATCTGTAAAAAATTTCATGATGATCGGTTGAGTAGCTTACGCGTGGAAAATAGAATTAAAACAAAATCAACGCAAGCTATTCCGCGGATAAAAGCTAAAAGTGTCCTATGTGATTACGATATTTTTGAAAATATCTGTACACAATTCCATTATTTCGTACTTTTTAATGATCTTTGGCAGTTATTCAAATACATCAACGCGAGCGAAGCTAGTAAAAACTGTCCTATGTCCTTTACTATACTCTTGAAAATATCTGTAAAAACTTCATGATGATTGGTTGAGTAGTTTACGCGCAGAAAATAGGATTAAAACTAACCTTAAAAATCAACGCGAGCGAAGCCGCGGGTAAAAACTAAAAGTGTCCTATATCCTTTACTATACTCTTGAAAATATCTGTACAAAGTTTTATGATGATCGTAATTTACGCGTAGAAAATAGGATAAAACTAACCGTAAAAATCAACGCGAGCAAAGCCGCGGGTAAAAACTAAAACTGTTCTATGTCCTTTACTATACTCTTGAAAATATCTGTACAAAACTACATGATGATCGGTTGAGTAGTTTACGCGTAGAAAATAGAATTAAAACTAACCGTAAAAATCAACGCGAGCGATGCTGTGGGTAAAAATTAAAACTGTCCTATGTCCTTTACTATACCCCTGAAAATATCTGTACAAATTCTTCATGATGATCGGTTGAGTAGTTTACGCGTAGAAAATAGGATTAAAATTAATCGTAAAAATCAACGCGAGCGAAGCCGCGGGTAAAGACTAAAACGGTCCTATGTCCTTTACTATACTCTTGAAATTTGAAAATATCTGTATAAAATTTCATGATGATCGGTTGAGTAGTTTACGCATGGAAAATAGGATTAAAACTAACCGTAAACATCAAGGCGAGCGAAGCCGCGGGTAATAGCTAAAAGTGTCCTGTTTGATTTACTACACTCTTGAAAATATCTGTACAAAATTTCATGATGATCGGTTGAGTAGTTTACCCGTGAAAGCGTAACAAACAAATAAACTTGTTGCAAATTTTATTTCCTAAGATTAAAAATAAATGTTTTATTTATTAAATGTCATTTTTAATGCATTTTACTGTATTATGTATGGGATTTTTGTGTTTATAAGATATCTGTATTTGGTTTTGATCCCGCACGGAATATTGTGAAAGTGTGCAAGCAAGAAAATAAAATACCTACCTGTTACTAAAATTTAATTTAAAATTAAAGTAATTTTGATGGAAAACTACAAATTCCAAATGAAAATAGATATTGATATTAGCAATAACTCTTAAAAACTACAGTTCTGTATGACTTCACCTTGCCTCTCGCTAATAACAGTGGTTTAAAATTAATCGATGATGATGACATTTATTTGTATAACTAATAAATTGTTAAGTACTTATGACTCATAATTTTTATTTCAATTATATTATACCGAGTAGAAACGCGATAAATATGATAACTAAACAAAATTGGCGTACCTAATTGGAAGATATAAACACATATACACATCAAACATACACCTACAGACATTGTCCTAAAAAAAATTGTCATTAATAGTGAAAATATTGCATTGAATAGTTTAACTAATATTTGACTTTCCAATCAGTTTTTGCTTGCCTGATAATGAAAAATGGTGTAAATAAATTACTTGTCAAATTTGACATTTTCTTAAAAAACAAAATAGTGATTGATTTTTTGTGGGAATTTTGTTTTTCTTTCAATTTTATACCAGTGCAGTTTACGAAATTTGAGCCATGTATTACAATTTTAATTTTGTATGAGTTTTAATTAATAACACAGATCACCGATCAATCTTCATTCAAATTTGACTTTTTCTCTAAAACATTATTTCTTCAGAAAAATAAAAATATGAGCTACTTTATGTAATATCCAGGGCAGGCGAAGTACCGGGATAATCCTCCTGAGCACTGACGCTGTGATTGAATGAGGCTCAAAATTTATCGTGTATTTCGTAATTTAACATGACCGACGATTAGTGAATTGATGGACTTTCTTACTTTAATAAAAATTGATTTTTATTCGATCGGACGAAAAACGACACCTTTCCGATGTGTTTTCTCACCGCAAAAGTCATGATTCCAGTATATTGTATTCGTTGCTTGGCAAAATGCAATAACTGTACAAGAATAGAAAATAACTGTCCGGGAATATAACATTCCCGTCCTAGGCCGGGAATGTAACATTTCTGTTTTATTCAAACGCCTTGTTTGTCAGATCTGACGTCTATCAAAAGCCACATTTAGATGCTATTTCCGTAGCTACGTAATAAATTTCAAGCTCGCTCGATTCAAAACTTGATATTACGTTGAGTTTAAATTTAAAACACCGTTTTTATTTAGAGTAAGATTTGGCTCTTTTTTTATAAATACGTATTCTAATTAGTTTCGATCGGATAAAAAATAGTATGTGCAACTCGTAGGAAAAGCACATTCCTGGACTCCTGTGTTGCTCATGATACAATAACAGGGAAGGTAGGATACTCAGCGGTTTCAAAATCGTCTCTGTCTGTGCATTGACGTCACAAAGAGAGTTAGCCCTTGAAATTATAATGGTAACAACCGCAATATATACGCAAATTTTAGATTTAACTGAATAGTTTGTTTTATTTTGATGGATAATCTAGTAAATGAAGTTTTGGATGATTAATTAAAGGTAACTTTGAATGATTCACGTTATTATTAATGTTTTTTTTTAGGATATGGATTTTTCCGCTTTAGCCGATTGTGGCAAGAGTTTACAATCAGATTTTTTTTAGTACATTCAACAGCACACATGACCACTCTCAGTGATACATTTACACAGAATAAAACGAGAAATAAAAGCTTATATTTTTTAATAACATAGAACTTTTTCTTTTTTAATTAAAACAGGTATCAAGAAATATACATTATAATTAAACAAATAGAACAAATAAACATTATATCTACTAATCTACTTGATCTATGTATAATGTTAAGCTTGTCAAATGACCTAAAACACAGTTTTATCCACAATACCGAAAAATAATTTTGCATTCGACGCGTTGCGTTTAGCTTTAATCATCAGGAGATGATTAAAGCTAAACTTAAAATCTGCGAAACTCCATTTTATAAAAGAACCAATGCTGGAATCCTAGTGGTCATGCTCAATCAACCAATACAATGGATTGTACGGAATAGGCCTTTTATCTCTATTTAAACTATTCTTACATTTAATAACTTTCATACTGTCGTATGAATACATTATGAATTAATGTTAAATTTTGAATGGTTATTCTATGATCATTATCAAAAACATGCTCGACAACACTTAATTTTTCTGCTATATCATACTTTAAATGAGTTAGGTGTTCTTTGAATCTCGTTTATATACATCTTCTAGTTTGCCCAACATATTTTTAGTTACAATCCATGTATCCAATTTCATAAATTCTACTTTGTCCCAATATGTCAATTTCGTCGTTGGACTACTTAATACTTTCTTAATGTTAAACTGAGTTTGCTATACTAATTTTAAACCTAAGAACTTTTTGGAGCGGAGTATAATGAGGAGTATATGGTATTGAGACATATTTTGTATTTTCATCCTGATTAACGAAAGAAGTAAAATAATATATTTATTAAGTTAGCATTGAAACCATTAACTTTTGCTATATTCTTAATTGTCTTCTTTTCATTATTAAATCGTTCTCTGCTGAGAGGAAAGTTAACCATACGCTGTACTAAAAGATGAAAGCTAGCCATTTTGTGTTGGTCACATGAAAGGAGTCATTAGAAATATATCAGTTAGTGGCAGTACTTTTTCTATAAATGTTAAATTTCAGTGTGTTACTATTTATAATTGCTAAACTATCCAAAAATGGTTATTGACCATTGTTCTCGACTGCATAAATAAATTTAATGGTGCGGAAGCAGCTGTTGTTTGTTACAAAATCTTGGATATTAGAAGTTTTCGTCTCAAAAATCGCAAAAATGTCATTTACATACCTGTACCATAACCTTGTAAAATAATTGAACTCCTGACTGATTTCATTTTCAAATTTACTTATGAAAAGATTACCTACCTAAGAACGGTGATAAACAGTTGGCCATTGTCATGCCTTCAAGTTTTTGGTAATAGTTATTTTTATACTGAAAATAATTTTGATTCCTGCAAAGTTTGGGTAAACCTATATATTCTTGTTTGATTTCGTTATCAAAACCAAATCCCGACATAGATGTCAAATAAAATAAAATACCGGTATAAAATGAAAATAATCATAAACAAATCGGCATTAAAATGATGTAAAACTTATACCTAAGTTAGAAAATAACTTTCAATAAAAATATTATTTTGTTATTTTTGCAAACTTCCGTTTTTTTTGAGGTGCACTGTCCCTGATCTCATTATTTAGATTTTAATTCTAAAATACATCCTAGGCCTAAAAAATAATAATTTAACTTTATCATCACAACCTATTTCTAGGGCAAGATTCATTACAATTTTAAATAGTTCTTTCTATAGTTTTAATTGTGTCACCATTGACGTTATTGAAAATTTTTTCCAACTCATGCACCTTGTGAACCAATTCTTTTCAGGTTTTTTTCAGACCACCCTCGTAGACTTGATCAGTCCATGTAAATGATGGACTGGTCTCTTCTACAGTGGGAATCTTCAGTTTATGACATATATATCCTGTTACATGTTCAAGGGCATCATATTTTAATAAATAATTTAAGTAATAAATCACACACTCACACACATGAAAAATCAATAATGAACTATTGAATTTACTACAAAAACTAGTTGTAGTAAATTAGAACTAACTAGATATTATTAGCACACATATTACATATACATTCATAGATATACGTTTACAGATAGAATCATCACAACGTATGTTCTAAAAAAAAAAGTAACCAAATCTTACCCAACTGATACATTGGCCGGATGTCTATCACTTAACCTTAACAAAATATCTGGTTGAGAAGATTCACTGCTAGCAGTTATATATGTAGAAGGTTCCGTTTCTTACTCGTTAGTGCTACAAATATAATGAAATCCTCAATTAACCAACGCCATTAAACATACATGTTATCATACAATTAATTAACCTACTGTGCCACAACATTAATCTTAAATCATACCTCTGATTTCGAGTACCTACAACACGAATACACTAAAAAAATACTGAATTTTCCTCTGACTTTTTTGTTTCTATGAGTTTTGTTTCAAAATACGTAATAAAATAAATAAGGAGAATGATTCAAAATCAATATTAAATACTATCCACAAAAATTTGCAACTTTACTAATGTTTGAGCAATTAATAAAATTGTAGATGGTCTTGTTGTTACTGGTCCATCCGGCAATCATTTATTTGTGAATAAACTCATAATAATCACCAGATTTTAAAAATTGTCCTTTAAACCTGTTTATCTCCACCGTCATTAATTATTAAATACCTATTAAAGGGTTAGTGCATAAATAAATAATATATCTTAATTTTGGCATACCTTGTTGTTTGTGATTGGATAAGTCCTTCTACATATTTGGCACCTCTTTTGGTGGCTCTTTCTTGTCGTTTTTGCTCGGTCCTTGATGGTTGTTATGATTTTGGCAAATTGAGCGTGGGCACTGCATCACACTTTAGCTTAGGCCCCTTTTTTGAGTCATAATTCAAAAGTTCATGCATCAATTTTCTTCCAAAGTCGTCGTCCTTGAAATGTCTTGAGCATATTCGGGACGTTTTAGGATTAAAACTATCACTACGGCAACAAGCGTTTACCCACAATTTTAGCGACACAGTATCTTTCGGGAATGTATGAAATCTAATACTTTTATCAAAGTTCTGCGCTTGATTATCAATGTTATTACAACTGTGCACGGCACAACGCATTTTTAATTGTCAAATTTTCACTTCTTTACCCAATAAAATATAAGACTTTTAGCACCAAACACTGCAAAAAAGTTATAGTTCACACCACACAATATCTAAATCTGATATTATCCACGCAGAAACCGAAAAATTGGAAAAAAGCCCAAGAAACACACTAAGGTCAATGGTAAAGAATACAACAAGACGCCATGTTTGGTCTCTTTTCTACGTCACAAAAGTTGACAGCTGTTCGGCTGTCTGCGCAATATCCTACCTTCCCTGTTATTGTATCATGTGTGTTGCTGGCCTCGGCTGCGCCTCGTCTAGCAATTACCACAGTCGTCCAGAAATGTTTTGCTTTTCCTCCTAGTTACACAATATACTATTTCGTAGTTGTGTCAGAAGGACAAGCTTAAAATTAAAGATAAATAATCTGCTGCAAATATACATAAGGGGAGAAAAAAGGAAGGAAAAGGAGAAAAGATTGTACGTTGTAACAGTTTCCAAAAAAACAGGGTACCGTAAATATTAGTGGTTAATGGCAAGGCTCTCTCGGAAGGTACACTTTTAGCTGATATAGAGCGTAATGAGAAAGTTGATCAAAATAGATTAATATATTAACGTTAATAATTTTGTATTAACTAAAATAGTTATTTGTGTATTTAGAGCGCAAAGTAACGGATTGCCGCTTGAGAAAGAATGTTACTGCGCGACGCGTAACGGAGCGCAGTAATCTTTCGAAAACGGCAATCTTACTTTGCGCTCGAAAAACACACAGAACTTTTTCTACAGCCGCATTTTTTAAAATTAAATGCAAATTTTTCTCTATACTTATCCTGAAATTTGCGAATGACTGTCAGTTTTGACATACATATTATGTTCGGGCTTCGGGCATATTTAGAACAGGATTGCCAGCAACAAACTGTAACAAACTTACGACTGTCATTTATTTATCTTCGGTTTCCATGACCATTCAGCACACTAGACGGAAAAAGTGAGAATTTCATTTTCCATGTTCGCGCTAGAGCGCAAAATAAGGATCCACGGCATTAGTCGATTTTGCGATTTCATTTGAATTTAGTATTTAGTTATTTTGCGCGCGACTGTAGAAAAAGGCTTATTTCGACAATTAGTAGAGTGCTACTTATAACTTATTTTGATTTGTGTGGGCACCTCGGGGTTACAAGCTGAAATTTTCACAGAATGAAGGTTTTATTATATTAATTCAAAATCCGAAGGTAATAAAAAATTATAACGGGCAAAAGGGCAGTATACCTAAAAATCGAGATTATTATATGAACGTGTAGGATATTAATTTATGAATGTTTTCATATATAATTCATCTACATTTTTGTACGAATTATATTTTTTATCATTGCTTGAAATATGCAGATTACATTGGCCCTTTCCTCAAAATAAATAAAAAAATTGAAATATCTCCCTTCGAACCTGGGCAAGATCTGATTGAAATATACTCATTTTTATATTCACCTCGCATTCTCTCCGAAATGAAGGCTCAAATCAAAAATTTTTATTCTTGCAAAAAGTTTGCCTTAAGTATTTAGAATACATAGGTGCATGAATACATTTTTTTTTCTGAAATGGTAATGGAAAAATAGAATTAAATGTAAAAAAGTAATTTTCTTCTAGCCGCGACCGTCCGATCTCGCGCTTCCCGAGTACTCTCGTATCTCACTTTTCTCCATAGCTTCCTCTCTCTCGCGTCTATTGTACAATACAATAAGTTCTTTTACACCATTACGGGTTAGAATACTAATAATAATAATAGCTATTATTAATTGAATAGAGTCAATGAAGACATTTTCGATTATACTGAAATTTATTTTTCCTATACGCTGCTAGGTAATAAAGAAGTAGAAAAAAATCATATACTTAATGCAACTGCTATTTAAAAAAAAGGATAGCTTTTATTCAGAATAGAATAACTCAAAATGTAAAAAAAAAATTTATAACATCAAAATATATTTATCTTCAGTGTCTGTATCTTCTTCAAGAATAGACATAATGACTTCAATATTGGCTTCCAGTAACTTTTTTGCATGATCCTATGCAACCTATTTAATTTCTTCTACATGTACAAGCTTGCTTCCATACAATCTAATAAGAAATTATTTGATTAAGTTTTATTATGTACCTATTTATCTAATAATAATTTACTTTTTTTACATCCACATGCAATAAATACTTTTACATCCGAATGAAATGCTGGTGTTGTTAAAATTGGGGATAATTTGGATATCACCTGCCTCCTCAAATTTTCATGCATTCTGTCACCTCTGGTATAGGGGATTTTGTTCTAAAGAACTGAAGCACACCTTAATTTGATAATGTGCTCTCAGACTGCGAAATTTTAAACTATTTTTGTAGGGGCTAGTTTTTTCAATTAGCGATGAAGAGGCCAATAGTGTCCTGAAAATATTAATAGACGAAATGTTTGGATTTGTTGAAAATAATTTTATGAAAAATTTCTCTATGTTATTGAACATGCCATCTGAAAATTCCTGGACCCCAATACCGTCTAAATAATCGGAATAATTTAGATAAATTTTCCAACATTTTATTTTTCCTAATCCTGAAAACTGGCTGGTTGTATGACAAATGACAACCCGTTAGAGCATGAAATGCAGGTAATTTTTTTGCAAGTTTTTCTTTTAGGTTGATGTCATGAACGGCCACATATCGCACCGAATTTCCTCTTCCACATTTTACCCCAAATTCTCTAGAAATATATATTTTTAATATGTACCAGACGTGCAGGTAGATCAGTGTCACTGGAGTCCACTCTGCATGTCAAATAATACATACAATGTTTAGCAGAGAGTATAATGCAACAAAATCCTAGTATCAGCTTCTTCGTGACTATAGAGGATAGTAATTTGTTGTCAATTGGTTCGCAAAATTTATTCATGCACCTATGTATTCTGTATTCAGGCAAACTTTTTGCAAGAATATTTTTTTTTTATTTGAGCCTTCATTTCGGAGAGAATGCGAGGTGAATACAAAAATGAGTATATTTCAATCAGATTTTGCCCAGGTTCGAAGGGAGATATTTCAATTTTTTGATTTATTTTGCCGTTAGGGCCAATGTAATCTGCATATTTCAAGCAATGGTAAAAAATATAATTCGTACAAAATGTAGATGAATTTTATATGAAAACATTCATAATTTAATATCCTACACGTTCATATAATAATCTCGATTTTTAGGTATACTGCCCTTTTGCCCGTTCTGAATTTTTATTACCTTCGGATTTTGAATTAATATAATAAAGCCTTCATTCTGTGAAAATTTCAGCTTGTAACCCCGAGGTGCCCACAAAAATCATTTATAGAAGGCTTTTACTGCATTGGGCACTCTACTAAATTGGTTTTTTGACGCGGCAACAATTATCATTCCGAGGACAGATGGAACTGATAATTCTTTAGATAAGGATTTTATTTAGAAAATTTAATTTATTCTACTGTATTTAATGGCAGTGACGGATCTTCATTAGGATATTCGATAAATGACCTCCCAATATCATCTAACATGTGATAGTTTTCAAGGTAGGTAGGTCTAAAACCGGGCAAAATAAGTACGCGAGTCGTTTTTGTTAAATTTTGCCAAAATTTAATGAAATTAGAATTTTTCGTCTTCGGCGCTTTTCTTTTTCTTGAGTTTTAAGAAAATAATCGATTTAATTTTCTTGAAAAACTAAAAAATTCGGTAACAAGTAGATATTACAATAGCTTGTTTGCTTTTAATATCTTTCTAAGCTCATTTCTGTTCTACTCGTTATATTTTTAACAACATTTCGTAAAAAAATTGTAATTGCTAATTTGAATTTTAAATGCATAATTGAAGAAAATATTTTAAAGTCAAATTTAAAAACTAATAAACTATTTTTATTTTTACGTTTATGTATAAAATAAAATAAAATTGTTAGGTTTTTCAATAAACTGTTAACAGATGAACTTTATATGGAGTAGGTCATATTTTTAAAAGGTAATTATTACAGGGTGGCCTCATCATTAAGATCTCGGAAACTATAAGAGATACATAGTCGGTTAGATTGTGGCAGAGTTGTGCATTTTGGTGCTTATTTAAATGCGGTCGAGAATTGTCCAAGATGCCGATTACTTCCGATTTTATTCGGAGAAAACTGATTTGCCTTTACCACTTTTAATAAAATATTTTTCTCCCGATACTTAGTATCGGTGCTTCCTGTACTTGTATGTATTGTTGTCAACGGAGCACAGCCAAGGTCACTAAAAACGGGTACACCAACATGAATGGTGCCGACGCTTATTGTCGCCTTTTCTTTTAATTTTTCCCTTCTTAACACCGTTATTAATCTGTGCGATTTTTTTCCGAGTTTCCTAGCTCACGTCCATTCTATCACTTAGCTTAAAACATATATATCAGCCCATCTTCTCTACAACTGTAACAAGCCAATTTACACAGAAATGTGAGAAACTATTGACGAACCCAAAATTCTCAGATTATATTTATGCATTGAGTAGGGAAGAGCATCATCTTTTTTTTTAGAAGTTTCACAGCTACTATTATTTTAGGTTATGAGCAGTGTCTTATTGAGTACCTATCTTGAATAATGCTTCCTTGTAGATAGTGTACATTACATATTATGCCAAGGCGTTTGGCAGGGTTAAGCTTCGTGTACTGTTCAACCAACTGAAGCATACGGGGATTAAAAGTACAAGCTTAAAGCGGATTATATCTCGGGAATTTGTAGTAGCTTGGGCTCCAGGTTTCATAGGAGGTACAATTGCGGTTCTGCCTTAATTTAGCCATTCACCAATGATGGTAGATATTGGCTGAAACTCCAGCCACTTGCCATTTTCTGGATGGTTCTAATGTTGTAAATCAGGCACGTGAAAGGAAATAATTCGGACTGCGTCAGAACGGTCTTGACAAATTGGCATCTGGGTCTACTTTGAATCATTTGAATACAATTAACACAGAGATCTGAACCCATAACGCAAGGGTAGTGGTCAAAGCTGAGCTTCTAGCAGTTCTTATCAAGGTTGCATGATGATAAAATTTAATTTAGGTTGCGTAGCACCCCAAGCAAATAATACTAATTTAATATCGGCTATAGGTTTTACAAATTAACTAATACTATCCTCATTATAGGATTTTCAAAAATTCAGGCCAGTACCCAATTGCACATAGCTTCTGCTAAATTATGTAAACAGAATCATTCTTCCTTGATTATTTTCCGAATTTTCTGCAAGATGGATTTTGAAATTGTCACACCACGATATTAGTGACGGTTCCTTTCATTTAAACTAATTGCAACTGCTTACTACCATTGTACTCAATATGAAAACAATGAAGTAACAAGTAAACAATAAAGTAATTAGAAATTATAACTGCACATTAATACTGTTATTTTTTATATGTTTATGATCCCAATAAGGATATCTGCAAGTGGCCAAACAGAAGTGATGTGTTCTGATTTAATCATATTGATGTAAATACACGTAGAAGTACTTCCTGTACTTGTATGTTCGTGTCGTCGTTATTCCCGTCACGATAATTATTAGTCTTAATATAGGTTAGCTCTGATAATATAAATGCTGTTATATTTGTGTATTTTAATATTAATGCTTACGTCACATACGGTTCGGAGCTTAATTAATTACCGTAATGAAATTAAATTAAACTTTTCAAACATTATGAAACAGATAAAATTATTTTTTAAGGAAAGAGTAAACTAAATTGTAGTTGAGTATTCTCTAAATTATTTAGTTTTTTCTCTCGGATCATTTTGTCAATATAGATAGGGTGTTCCACGACCATGATCTACAGATTAAAAATATTTTGGATCATGCGATGTTGCCGTTCCTACCCTAAATCGGTGACAACATTGCTATTTTAAATGGAACGCCCTGTATATTTTTTAATATTCGAATTTCCCATACGATTGTGAGCAACTTTTCTTAGAGAATAAATTAATTTATTTTTTTTTTACGAAAACAGGACTGCCTATAAATCTTAATGTCAGTATTGAGCTAAAATTTGAGGTATGTTTGAACAATGCCCCTATGCAGTTTATCCTTTTGTCACATCTTAGTATCAGTATACAAGGTGGTCCAAAAATAATTTTTTGTCGGTTACACACAAACGTGCCAGAGAAATTATTTTTTAAATAATATTACAGATTTGAAAAGCTGATAAAACAAGCTTTTAGAATATGTATACTTTGCCTATACCTAACTCTTCAAATTTTCGATTTATTACCGTATATTTATAAAATTGCATAAATTAAAAATAGAAAAACTTTTAACGGTTTTAATAGTAGGAGGCTGATTATGGATGGAAACATTTTTTTGTTACATAGTCACTATGGCAACTTGTTTTATAGAAATGTCATTCTTTTAATAATTGCGAGTTGATTACGTACGATAGCGGAAAATAATAATTATTCAAATACAGTTTTAATGAACTTATTTATTATTTATGGACAGTGTGATCAAATAATTAGCAGAACCTGCAGAAAATTTAATGAAACGTATCCAAATTTGCCGCAGATGAATTACAAAAAATTTCTTCGACTCCAGAACAATTTTATTCAGTTTGGATCAATTTTAAAAGCACCAAGAAATTTGCCCCGACCTGTGACTTCTAATGAAGAAAATTAAATTAATGTTCTGGCATACTTTCACGCATATCCTCACGCTTCCGTACGTAGCGCTGAAGAAGATTTAGGCATTGCACATTCATCGATAGAAAGAATTCTAAAAAAACATGGAATGCATGACTATAAATTTACCAGGGTTCAAGCTCTTAAGCCTGAAGATAGTCAATAAAGAGTCGAGTTTTGCGAAATGATGTTAGTGCATATCCAGGAAGATCCTAGTTTCTTGAGTAAAATTATATGGACTGACGAATCCAAATTTTCAAAGGAGGGCATTTTCAATCGTCACAATCGCCACTTTTGGGCACCTGAAAATCCCCATGTTGCAAGAGATGCGTGTTTTCAAGATAAATTCAGTGTTAATGTATTCTGTTTATTAATGGATAATCAAGTGAGGTATGTGATTTACAATGAAAACCTAAACTCTGATAAATATGTTCATATTTTAAACACTACAGTTGAAAACTTTACCGATAGCCTCTCACTTGAAGAGTACAGAAAGTGCTGGTATCAGCTTGATGGAGCTCCTGCACATTGTAGTGAAGTATCTGTGGAGCTTAGAAGGATATTTGATGATCGATGGTTTCGACGCTTAGGACCGTGGAATTGGCCACCAAGATCACTTGATATAACCCCCTTAGACTTTTACTTGTGGGGTGTGTTCAAGGAGAAAATATATAAAACACCCGTGAATACCAAAGAAGAACTGGAGCATCGGGTCATCCAAGCGTTCAACGGCTTTGATGCGAATGAAATTCGAAGTGCTACAACTGATGGTGTCAATACCCGATTATTGAAGTGTCTTAAAAAATAATTCATTAGTTTTATCAATTGTTCTATTTTACTCTTATCGTATTTTATTATCTACCTAGTTTCGATTTGTAATAATTTTAATATTTTTTTATTATTTGTTGCATTCAGAATTGATCTAAACTGCATAAAATGGTTATAGAGTCGAAGAAATTTTTTGTAATTCATCTGCGGCAAATTTGGATACGTTTCATTAAATTTTCTGCAGGTTCTGCTAATTATTTGATCACACTGTCCATGAAAAATAAATAAGTTCATTAAAACTGTATTTGAATAATTATTATTTTCCGCCATCGTACGTAATCAAATCGCAATTATTAAAAGAATGACATTTCTATAAAACAAGTTGCCATAGTGACTATGTAACAAAAAAATGTTTCCATCCATAATCAGCCTCCTACTATTAAAACCGTGAAAAGTTTTTCGATTTTTAATTTATGCAATTTTATAAATAAACGCTAATAAATCGAAAACCTGAAAAGTATACATATTCTAAAAGCTTGTTTTGTCAGCTTTTCAAATCTGTAATATTATGCAGGGTGTTTCATTTAAAAGAAGTATTTTTCTGGCACTTTTGTGTGTAACCGACAAAAATTTATTTTTGGACCACCCTGTATACTGAAACTAAGATGTGACAAAAGGATAAACTGCATAGGGGCATTGTTCAAACATATCCCAAATTTTAGCTCAACATTGTTTTGTAGTAAGGAGATATTAAGATTTATTGGAAGTCCTGTTTTCGTAAAAAAATAATTGAATTAATTTATTCTCGAAAAACGACTAGAGATGGATATAGGGAAGTATTAAGAAAAGTTGCTCACAATCGTATGAGGAATTTCAAATATTAAAAAATATACAGGGTGTTCCATTTAAAGTAGCAATGTTGTCACCGATTTAGAGTAGAAGCGGCAACATCGCATGTTCCAAAATATTTTTAATCTGTAGATCATGGTCGTTTATCCCGGTTGCCACCAAGATGGGGTGGACGACTGTGAGTAAACGGTGAGAAATTTCGAAAAAATATTTTTTGCATGTTATTGATAGTCAAATACGGTATGTTTTAAAAATATAACCATAATACAGTCGGTCCGAAAAAGTCGTGGCTAACCAAACTTGTATTTTTTTAAATGGAACACTCGGTATATAATTATCCCAATTTATTCTCCTCTTGATTGCGATGCCTTATAGTAAGGTATTGGGGCGCGGTTAAAGTTGAAAAAATGCTCACAATTCGGTCATTTTTTGACAGCATTTGAAATAGGTACAGAAAACCCAAATATTCCATGAAACGTATCATATCCTTGAATACAATGATCGCTTGAAATTTGTTACACAGGGTGACCAAGTTATGCAAATACACCCTGGGCTCATTTTTTAAATGGAACACCCTGTATCTTTTATTTACATGTTAAAGATAACATTTCTAGCTTTCAAAAAATACCGTACATGATACTTCTTTGACCAATTATTTTTGTAGTAAAATAGCACGAAAACAAATTTTCTGCATTCTAATACGATTATGCTGATTTTAAGTTGATTATTATTGAATATCTAATATTAGTAAGCCATGACACCATGAAGAAACAGAAGATTTACGAATTTGTGAAAGCTATTACAGCATAATGAACATAATCCATTATTGACAAGTTAAGTGTAGATGGCCTAATAATCAAAAGTTAAGTAAACTGAGACCCGAAACTTTTACATGTTTATTAGAAATATTTCAAGAAACAGGAAATTATTGTTTTTAGGAAACGTAAAGTAAATTAATAAACCAGTTTCAAACAATGATAATCAATTATCATTTTTTATGGTAGTGGCACACACACACTAAAGGGATATCCTATGGCGCTCGATGAGCGGTGTGTGTTGGAAGATGTTGATTGACACGGTTCTTGAATAGTTGTAGGTTGTAATTAGGGGGAAACAGATGTCCTGGCAGTGAGTCAGTCCACAGTGATGCAGTGCGCCCGACAAAGGAGTTCTTGTAAAGCGATGTTCTAGGCGTTTCCAGTTGTACGACGAACTGGTGCGCTCTTGCCGTCTGTCGTGACTGTCTGGCCTGCGTTGCCAGGGGCGGGATGAGGCGGGCCAAATCCTGGGAACATCTGCCGTGAAAGTATCTGTAAAACAGGGACATCTCGGCCACATGTCTGAGGTGTTCCAGACTATCCAGATTCCGGGTCGCCGATGAGACGCACAGCTCTCTTCTGATTGGAATCCAGCAGCTTTAGTGTGCGGCCACACATGAAGCTGGTAGCGGAGATGGTAGCGCAGCGGATGACGGAGAGGAGTTCTGACTCTGGCTACACATGTCGCGTATTTGAAGGCTTATTTTAATTCGTATAAACAATATAGAAAATTTTAGTTTTTTATAGAAACTGTGGTGAAGCAGCACGAGAATGTCTCTCGCTAATTTAATGGAAAATTCCATACTTAAATTCAGAATTTTATCTAATAAAGGGGCGGTTTGGTTTGATGATATTTACAAGAAAGAAACTCATGGAGAATTTCATCATCCAAATTGGTCGACGAGCAAACACTTCACTCCGCATCCGCAATCTTCAACTGGAAATGACACAAGTACGCGCGAAAATATCAAATAAATTTGAACGCTCCGCTATCATCTAGTAAGTATGCGTAAATCCGCTCTGCGCTCCGACGTATGTGTGTCCGCAAACGTTGACTTTTATTTAATTGAACGCTCCGCTCTCCTCCCCGCTCTCCTCTCCGATCCGCTGTCCGTCTTAGGACTTTGGTGCGACACCCCAGATGTGTGACTAATATTCTAAGCACGAAGAGCAACTGCTGCCGTGTATACAGTATTTTGTTGCGAAATAGAGCACCAAGCTTCTGGGAGGCTGATTTTGCGATGTTAGCAACGTGGTCATGCCAGGACATTGCTGTTGACCGAGACACCCAGTAGTCCGATTGACGAGGATGAAGAAATGGTCGATCCTGCCATAATGA
This sequence comes from Pissodes strobi, assembly GCA_016904865.1. Classification (NCBI taxonomy): domain Eukaryota; kingdom Metazoa; phylum Arthropoda; class Insecta; order Coleoptera; family Curculionidae; genus Pissodes; species Pissodes strobi. The sequence continues at coordinate 135,995 of MU183719.1, forward strand.
TGTCAGAGCCCGCCGTATTGGCCCTCTTGGTAAACGTGGCTGCTTGGGTCTTTGCTGCATTGAACTGGACCAAATTTCTGTCGCCCCAAGTTTT
>MU183719.1:151088-179367 GCA_016904865.1 Pissodes strobi
CGCGTTGATTTTTACGGTTAGTTTTAATCCTATTTTCTACGCGTAAATTACGATCATCATGAAACTTTGTACAGATATTTTCCAGTATAGTAAAGGATATAGGAAAGTTTTTATCCGCGGCTTCGCTCGCATTTCTGTACTTAAATAACTGCCAAAGATCATTAAAAAGAAAGATATCATGATATTTCGTGCAGATATTTTCAAAAGTATATTAATCACATAGGACACTTTTAGCTTTTACCCGCAGCTTCGCTCGCGTTGAGTTTTACGGTTAGTTTCAATCCTATTTTCCACGCGTAAACTACTCAACCGATCATCATGAATTTTTTTACAGATATTTTCAAGAGTATAGTAAAGGACATAGGCCAGTTTTTACCAGCGGCTTCGCTCGCGTTGATGTACTTAAATAACTGCCAAAGATCATTAAAAAGTAAGATATCATGAAATTTGGTACACATATTTTCAAAAGTATAGTAACCACATAAGACACTTTTAGCTTTTACCCCCGGCTTTGTTCGCGTTGATTTTTATGCTCAGTTTTAACCCTATTTTCCATGCGTAAACTACTCAACCGATCGTAATGAAATTTTTTACAGATATTTTCAAGAGTATAGTAAAGGACGTAGGACAGTTTTTACCCGCGGCTTTGCTCGCGTTGATTTTTACGGTTAGTTTTAATTCTATTTTCCACGCGTAAACTACTCAACCGATCATCATGAAATTTTTTACAGATATTTTCAAAAGTATAATAAAGGACACAGGACAGTTGATACCCGCGGTTTCGCTCGCCATCAAAGATCATTAAAAAGTAAGATATGAAATTTTGTACAGATATTTTCAAGAGTATAGTAAAGGACTAGGATACTTTTAGCTTTTACTCGAGTTGTTCTGAAGGCAAAAGATTGGTTCTGGCATATATGATCGTCCGACGAAGAGTTTGAGAAATTTGAATAGAATTCAACGCCATTTGGCGTTCCATTTGAAGGACATTTAACGCCATCTGGTCCAATAAGTAAATACCGGCGGTCCGCTCACTATTCAATTGATATAGCATCAGCTGTTTCGGATATACTTTTAAAAATAATAAAGTTAATAAATCAGAGCTCAATCAACAACAAAAAGCAATGCAAATAAAAAATATTTTTACTGTTAGTTTTAATTTTCTCTTTATTTATTTCCATTTCTCTGTCACCTTTAAGGAATAGTTAATATGTTTCTATTTTTGAGGATAGGTATCTAGGTGTTTATTTTCTTAATTCTTACTCTTTTCTCAGGTTTTTCAACGCGGGCGAAGCCGCGGGTAAAGGCTAGTTAAATATAAGGTTGTGTCGCGTCAAAATTCGAAATGGCGAAAAGTTTAAATTCAAATAGCTCACCCTGTATAAAAAGCATCATCATTTCGAAAGTGTTTGTGATGTAGATTCTTTAATTTTTATTTACCGAAAAATCGATGTTTTTTTTACATTTTCCATAAAAAGGCCATTTCACCCACATGTCTCAACGGAGAAACATTTAGAGAGTTCTTCTTCTACAAATTCCCTGTCAAACTGTCATCTCAGTTTTTTCTGTTCTCGCGTTAGAACGACCCATAGTGTTATCCCTTATAGTATTTATTTAGTAATGCTTCAAAATGCTATTGGGTTCGCCGATTAACTGACACCAGATGTCACTTACCGGATCTTGCATATAGCGTATGGACTAGTTGAAACAAAAATTATGAATTATAATTTCACGAAAATGTACAGGGTGGCTCGAATTCGTGTCTATGTATGGGGAACTCGAAAACCGTAAGAGATACAGTGCCGGTCAAATCAAGGCAAAATTGCGCATTTAAGTGCATAACAATATCCCGTTTAGAAAGTTTTAAAATTCCGAGTATTTACGGAGATATCCGGAAAAAACCGAAATTTTGAAAAATCGTTTTATTTTTTTCCTGCGCTTATTTAAAAACGGATTTCAAATTTAATTGCACTTTTCCATTGTCACTTTTTCCGCTCTATCCAATGATGATATCCAGTTTGAAATCCGACGTTTTGTCTTCAAGGGATCATCATCAACGTTCTTTTTTTAAATACGAACATTAATTTTTTTTATCGTTTTTCGGATGGTATTGGCGTTATTAATATGAGTATGTGTTTTTATATTTTATTTTTTATTTTATTTTTTTTTATTATTTTTATTTTATATATTTTGCTTTGGCATGATTTTAAATAATTTAAGGTAGGTACTTTTGAAATTTTCATATTCTATAAAAATATTTTATTTGTTTTTTGTATTAAGTTGAAAAATGGAGCCCGTATTAAAAATTAAAAATAGTAAAATTATTTTTGACGAGAATATGGCCATGAACTATTACTCAAACAAGTTGCTTAGTGCATTTTATTTATAAGCAAAGTTCCAATAGGTGTTTTTCCATCAAAGTTCCTATAGTATCACGTAGTATGATTATAAATTGTTGATGTTCTCTATTAAATAAATTTTTTAAATGGTTAAAAGTTGGGAATATTTTATCTTTGCAGTAAGCAACTTATTTGAATAATAGTTCATGGCCATATTCTCGTAAGAAATAATTTTATTATTTTTTATTTTTAATAAGCTCCAATTTTCCACTTAATACAAAAAAGAAAATAAAATATTTTTATAGAATATAAAAATTTCAAAAGTACCTACCTTAAATTATTTAAAATTACGCCAAAGCTAAATATATAATTAAAAAAATAATAATAAAAATTAAAAAAAAATAAAAAAAAAGCACAGTCGAATTAATAACGCCAATAGCATCTGAAAAACGATTAAAAATATAAAGTTCGTATTTAAAAAAAGAAAGTTGATGATGATCCCTTGAAGACGAAACGTCGGATTTCAAACTGGATACCATCATTAGATAGAGCGGAAAAAGTGGCAATGCAAAAGTGCAATTCAATTTGAAATCCGTTTTTAAATAAGCCCAGAAAAAAAATAAAACGAATTTTAAAAATTTCGGTTTTTTCCGGATAACTCCGGAAATACTCGGAATTTTAAAACTTTCTAAACGGCATATTGCTAGGCACCTAAATGCGCAATTTTGCCTTAATTTGACCGACACTGTATCTCTTACGGTTTTCGATTTCCCCATACATAGACACGAATTCGAGCCACCCTGTACAGTAAATAAATAATAAACAGTAATGAGCTCATGTGAAAGTTGTGAATCATAATAATCAATATAATAATACAAAATCGATGTGCGTATTAAGTACACCTTCCATTAATTTTGAACCATCACTGTTCATCGACAAAGAAAAGAATCTTATGGAATGTAAAAACAATAGGTGAGGTAGGCACCCATATCAAAATTCGAATCGTTAACCGATTATTATTACATTCTTCAGACAATACATTACGCTTTTGTATTCTAGTTCAAGGTTAACATAACATGTTACTAAACTTCTTTACGCAGTGTATAAAAAAACTACTTAGCACGTCATGCGTAAAGCAAATACCACCCAGTGAAGCTCTTCCTATAGTGTTAAACATAATATGCGGCCATTAGAAAAAATGTAATATTGCTTTAAATCGATTTAACATTAAAGCAAAGTAATACGAAACCCCGTATTATTATTGGATTATTCATATCAACAAAACCCGTTTTAATAGTTAGTGCAACGATATTTATCTAAATATCTATGAAGTATAGTTTGCCAAATGAAAGAACCTGGACGGAAAGAATGCGGGCAAAAAATGTCGTCGCATATTTAGATGCTGCCACATTTTTTGCCCAATAATCCTAATTTATTTTCTGTCTAGTTTCCTATAGTGAATTTACATATTTATATTTCCTACTTGAATACTTAATTTTGCTATTTTCCTTAATACTAGTGTCTTCTATTATTTACTATTTTATTTACACAGGGAAATACGGAATACGGAATAAGTATACTATAATATTTATAATGTTTATATTTTATTCGCCTTCACGCTATTTAAAATACGCGACAATAGGCAACAGTGCGACGTTTACTTGCTTTTTAGCGGGGAGGCAGATTCGTGATTGGTCGCAGGATATATTAAATACACTTTGACCCTAGACCAACTCCTAATTTTTTTGACATATTTTAAAATTTCGGCAGCGACTTGCTTTAGCCATTGGCGTGGAAATTGCCGATGTCGAACTGTGTGGATATTTATATTATTTGATGGTGATGTATAGGTTTTGTCGATTTTGCAACTTCTCTTTTTTCACTAGAAAGGGGGTGTCCTATATAGTAGTTTAAGCCAAAAAAGTCGGAAGATCCGCTACATTTGAAGCGAAAAAATGCCCTCAAAGTTCGAGTTTTGACACAAATTTTCAGCACCACTTCACAAAAGCACTAGAAATATAGCCGAAACACATCTGAAAATCAATTGTCGGGTGAAAATATTAACTAGGATACATTTGCGTCGAACGAGAGACCTCCGTTTTGTTCCGGTTCTAATTTAAAGCGACTCATAGCCATAGCCCCTTTAAACAAAATTAAATTTTACTTGTAAATATCCATTCTCCTTTTTACTGTCAACTGTCACAATAGCCAAAACAAAGATTTATAAGAAGGCACACTGTTGCCAGACGTTTACTGTAGTTTCGTTAGCAAAATTCATTAGAAAAATGGTGCGCTATAAGCGCAGCTTATTCACTACCAGCTAGTCATCTTGCGGCGGCATCCTTTGATTTGGGAAAGTCAATAACCAAGTTTTGCAAATTTTAGAAGAGGGTCATGACTTAATATTGTTTTAAACGCCTGGGCATCTGAATAATACTTTTGACAGTTCGTTTAATTTAAAATATGGTTTTTCTACTACCGTGCGTAAAGTACTCACGTTACGCACTCTCTAAGATTCGTAAAATAGGCTTTTTTAATGTGCAGTGCCTAAAATAAGTTATTTTACGCACTAGTGCGTAAAGTAAATCTGACATATTTTTTAACATTTAGGGCAATGCGTAAAATAATATATTTTACGCACTAGTGCGTAAAGTAATTTGATAATATTTTTGTTTTTTCATATATTTTTGGTAGTAGAAAAAATTTCGTATGCTACTCATATGTAAAGTACCCTTTTTTTATTCAATTTCAATTAAATTTTTTTATCAATATTCCCATTCATAAAAAAAGGTTCACTTTACACACTTGTTGCATATATAACTATTTTATCGTCTAAAATCCGTTTAAAAACGATTTTAAAACGCACAATTGTATAAAAATCCGAAATTTCCGAACCTCTCAGGGCGATAGCCGAGGCTTCGGACGAATTTGTCATGTATTTTGAAGCGAAAATTCATTTTAAATTCAACTGTGGAACTGAACCGCTCAGGGCGCAGTGCCCGACACTCCAACTTTCCGCTTTCGATAGAGTTGACTAGCTGGTAGTGAATAAGCTGTGCTATGAGTGTCTCTACTCTTTTTTTATTTAGGTGAATGAGTTTTTTATGGCAGTAGCAGATCGTATATTGCTCGACGAGCGGTGTGTGCGCGAAGATGTTGATTGACACGGTTCTTGAATAGTTAGTTTGGGAGCATATTCGCATGTAACAGGCAAGATTTCCATTCGGCAATGCCGATCGTTTCTTCATATGTGACGTGCACGATAGCATTTAATCAGATGTCGTGACTGTTACATAGAATCAACAAATAAGTCTTCAATTATTTTAACACTTCATGCATGGCCCTCCGCTCGCTTCTCTCGCTACGGGGGCTCAACAAACAGAAACTAACCATGTGCTAACTAAAACTAACCCAAAATAAAAAAATAAAGTAAAAATTTTGGGTTAGTTTTGGTTAGCACCTGGTTAGTTTCTATTTGTTGAGCCCCCGTATAGAGAGCGAAGCGACCAGAGGGCCATGCATGAAGTGTTTAAATAATTGAAGACTTATTTGTTGATTCTATGTAACAGTCACGACATCCGACTAAATGCTATTTAGTCATAGTCGAATGAGCATCTTGCTTGTTACATCCAAATATGCGTCCTGGGAGTGAGTTCCACAGTGATGCAGTGCGCCAGACAAAGAAGTTCTTGCAAAGCGATGTTCTAGGTGTTTCCAGTTGTACGACGAACCGGTGCGCTTTTGCCGTCTATCGTGACTGTCTGACAGGCGTTGTCAGGGGTGGGATAAGGCGGGCCAAATCCTGGGAACATCTGCCCTAATCTGTAAAACAGGGATTTCTCGGTCACATGTTTGCGGTGTTTCAGACTATCCAGATTCCGGGTCACCGACGAGACGCACATCTTTCTTCCGAACGGAATCCAGTAGCTTTAGGGTGTGCTCTGGCGTGGCACCCCAGATGTGTGAGCAATATTCTAAGCTCGGTCTTATTTGCGCTTTGTAAAGCAAGAGCAACTGCTGCGGTGTATACATTTTTTGTTGCGAAATAGCGTACCAAGCTTCTGAGAGGCTGATTTTGCGACGTTAGCAACGTGGTCATGCCAGGACATATTGCTGTTGACCGAGACCCCCAGTAGTCCGATTGAATGAAGATGAAGGGATGGTCGATCCTGCTATAATGATATCATTGCTCGCCGTATGGTAAACGTGGCTGCTTGGATGATTGTTCAATGTGCATTTGCATTCATTCTTCGTAATAAAAGAGACACTCATTCGATTACACTATTCCTTTGTATGTATATATTCGTGAAATATTTCACTTAATACATGGCCCTCCGCTCGCTCCGGGAGCGTAACCAAACAAACCTAACCCAAACTAACCCAAGATATTCCCAAATGAGGAAAAACAAACTAAAAAATATTTGCATTTTCGACTGACAAATTTAATTTTTTTTTATTTCCGGCATGCCTTGGGATAGTTTTGTTTGGCTGCGCCCCCGAAGCGAGCGGAGGGTCATGCGTGAAGTGGAATATTATTAAATATTCTTAAATAGTAAACAACACTGTTATTCCCCATAAGAAAATGTGCAACTTTTGGAAACACTGTGCCAGGCCCCCGGTGTCGATTACTAAAATTTCATTATTTTCACGTTACAATTTCAATATTTTCACGTTAGACCTGGGAAAGTCGTAGTGGAAGTTTGCCCATCTAGGGCAATTTAGGCTCAAAACGCGGATATTTTTTCGGCTCAAATGTCGCGAATCCTCCGATTTTTTTGGCTTAAGCTACTCTATAGGACACCCCTTTTCTAGCGAAAAAAAAAATAAAATTTGCAAAATCGACACAACTTATATATCATCAGACCCTTAATTTGATGATATCTTTGAAGATTTTTAACCTTTCTTATATTTTTCTTGCATTTGGTGATTATTATACGCGGTTAACAAATTTTTATATATTTCGGATAACTCTCTTAACTGAACTCTCTAAATTAAAATTTTTATTACAAAACATTTCCGAACGTTCTATAAAGAGCGTTTTGGAACATACTTGCTTCAATATTGCCTAACTTTTAATACAAAAATTGAACGCTAGAGAATTTATATGAATTAGCTACGATAAACTGTTTTTTTCCAAATTAAGCGACGTCATCAATGACTTAAATACAAAACCTTCGGGAAACGAACTCTACTTATTACTACAACATATTTATGTAATACATACAACAAATAATATCATAGAATACTATCCTTATTATAAAAATGAGATATTATTATATGATATATTTTGTACTATAAGACTGTAATATAAAAAAACTGTAATTAATTTTAACGTCTTAAACTAATCAATATTGTCAATAATAATATGGTAAGAATAACCTCGTGCGCCTATGGGAAGGCAAGATTTTTTACGTGCTAGTCCTCTACCCCCCTCAGTCGTTGTTAAGGTTCACTCGCTTGGCGCACTATATAAACGTTAATTATAAAAATAAATATTTATTATGCAAGGGAAAAAAGTACTAGATTTTAGCGCAAGGTGTGAACTTTGCCTCCCGGTGCGTAGCGGTGGGAGGCAAGTACACCAAGCGCTAAAATTCCGCGTATAATATAATATTTTTTTCTGTGACGGTATAAAGATGGATGTAAGATATTAAAAACTTATTAAAATCGGAAAATTAAGAGGTTTACATTAGTTTACAAATTTTAGAAACATGACGCGTTATCGGCAATTACCGTTGTCTTTGTAATTAGCTTATTTGTATGGTTAATATTATTTGTCAGTACTGACATTATAAGTCAAAACTTTTAAACATGCTAATAAATCTTGATGCCAAAAAATTAACAGCGATGTTGACTTCCACTTCACCAGAGGTAAGAGAAATAGCCCAAGAAGCTTCGTCAAAAATGTTACTTGGCAAATCCAGAAAGATTTATCAAAATGCATATTAAAAATTCTTAAAGTGGCAAGAAAATAAAAGGTGCAGTCTCTTCTCAGAAACCGTGCTATTAGCATATTTCTCAAAACTGGCGCAACAAATGAAGCCATCGAGCTTATGGATGCAATATTCGGTGACATATCACTTTATGGCAACTTACGGGCAAGGTTTTTTTGGAAAAATTTTGGTATCAATCGATTCGTTTTTTTATTTTCTTTCCAAAAAAGTGAGGATCATTGAGATATTATCATCATTTTTTGGTAAAAAATTGTTATTAAATGTTCGTAATATCTGTGCAATAAGCCATACTTTTCTGTCAGAAGTGACGTTTTTAAAGACAATTTAAGCATCAAGTAGTATTTTTCAAATATCAAATTTGACAAAAAACTCAACATTTTTAATAAATACATTCATTTTGTGAATATTTTTATATACAAATTATTAAAACCTTTAAATTATTATAACTTAGATGGGGTCTGGTTGAAAAGATAATAATTTATAGGTTGTCCGCCTTGCAAAATTTGTTTTGTTCTCAAGAGGGTGTCTAGAGTAGTGAAAGCGATTCTGGTTGAGATAAGCCAAGAAAATTTGAGGAACCACCACATTTGAATCTCCAAAGTTCAAGTTTTAAATTTAAACTTGTGTAAAATCCCTAAAACACCTTACTACTTGCGCAGATAAAAATCAAATTCAAACCTGAAGCAAGCAAATTTAAAAATTTTAATACGTGAAATAATAGGTTTGTTCTAGCAGTGATTTCAAACGGTTTCAAACCATCCGGAGTTTGCGCATAACGATATAAGCGTCGCTTATATCGCTATGCGTAAACTCCGGTCGGTTTGGAACCGTTTGAAATCGCTGCTAGAACAAACCTAATGATATTTGACACACTGGCACCACAGTACACGAAAGGCACGGAGGTCTCGGTAAAGGTTGCCAAACGTTGCACATTTCTCTTTTTGAAAATAAGACAAAGTGATCGCCCTTTTACTCGACTTTTAGCTAATACAAAGTAAGCGAAATAAGCGCGCTACATTTCCTGCGTTGGCGTCCGCACACTCCGGGAGTAACTGAAATTATTTTTTTACTTAGTTTCGGTGAAGAATGGCTTTCGCGCAAGCCATTCTTCATGCAAACTTAGGAGAAACAATTTCGGTTAGCTTGGGCTAGTTTGGTCTCGTTTTAGGCACTACGCACTTGCATGAAGAATGGCTCGCGAAACAATTTCGGTTAGCTTTGGTTAGTTTGGGTTAGCTTGGGTTAGTCTGGGTTAGTTTCGTCTCGTTTAAGGCACTACGCACTTGTATGAAGAATAACTTGCGCAGGGTGCCAGTTTGGGTTAGTTTGGGTTAGCTTGGTTAGTTTCGTTTCGTTCTAGGCACTACGCACTTGCACGAAGAAACAATACCGGTTAGCTTGGGTTAGCTTTCGTTAGTTTGGGTTAGCTTTGGATTAGTTTCGTCTTCTTTAAGGCACTACGCACTTGCATAAAGAAGGGCTTGCGCGCCATTCTGCATGCAATCCTATGAGAAACAATTTCGGTTAGCTTGGGTTAGTTTGAGTTAGCTTTGGGTTAGTTTCGTCTCGTTTAAGGCACTACGCACTTGCATGAATAATGGCTTGCTACTTACTAAAAAGTCGTATAGTTCTGCATCTCTGTAATTTAATACGATTTCATATAGCTCGAATGAACCTTGAATTTCAATTTTTATTGCGTGTCGATCACGATCTTTAAAAAGCTTTCGAAATGCTGTCAACAAATCGACATTAACGCTTTTAAATTTGGCTTTTGTTAACTTTGACATTTTGCCTCGCATTGTGCAAATCCTACTTGATGCTTAAATTGCTTTAAAAACGTCGCGTCTGTAATGGAAATATGGCTTATTGCACCGACATTACGAACATTTAATATCAATTTTGGGTATTGCCTTGGGTTAGTTCGGGTTAGAACCTGGTTAGTTTCTTTTTCTTGAGCCCCCGTAGCGAGCGAAGCTAGCGGAGGGTCACGCGTGAAGTGAAATATTAAAACAACACTGAGCTGGTGCCAAATGCGCAGGGCTGAAGGTCGAAATTTTGGCGTACGTAGACGTTAGTGGTTGACCGCCCAAATCTATGGGCGCTGCATTTCTTAGAAAAACACTTAAAATAATAGATATCCTCACTCTATTATATACAAAAATACATATTCAAAGCAGATATGAAGAATTTTTTATAGAAAAATTGCTATTTTTAGTTGCCCTAAAGTGTTATATACCCCAATATTCCATAATTAAAAGTACCTTACAGATGCACAATAATGTGGATATTTCGAAATATTGCAATTTAATTTTATATTTAAAGCAAAAATCAAATCGAAAAAATCCGAAGATTTTTTGCGGAAATCAAATTAAAGAATTTCTAAATAACGCCCCCGATGAATCCTATTTGATGTTTAAGGTATATAATTAAAAGTGATTAATTGTTTAATTTAAATTAACACTTCGTATTGGTTTGTAGGTTGCCGCAATATTTGGAATTGCGGGAGCTTGTCGGTTTGCTGAATTATGCCAGATAACAATAGATAGTAGATGCATACGCCTACTCGCATCGTCCGGTGAAAGACCACCCCACCAGAACTGGGAAGTGCTAAGTGGTTTTCCCGAATCATGTTCCGCTTCCGCGCTGGTGGTTCCGGGTTCCACAGTAGGAATATATGGACACGATGGTGCTTCCAGGACCAGAATATTCCGGAAGTAAACTCCCGGCCATTCGGATCTCGGGGCGATGGGTGGCCCTGGGAGCCCTTCATTCCGCATTTCACAGACAGCAAAGATACCGAAGCAATTTAAAATAGATTTCTGCAACATAAGAGAACCAAAATACAAACATAAATTCGGTACACCAACATCTACAAGCAAATAGACCACACATCTTAGCCCTTACAGAAACAGTAAACTACCCCTATCCTGGTTATGACTTTACATACCCGATTTAGACATACGTTCGGAATATGCCTTTTTGTCCGAAGAGACTTTTCATGTCACCGCGAGGAAACACTCGAACCGAACAACCTTGACGTCATGTGGCTCAAGTTCACCGCCAAGGGATTAACCAAGTTTATATGTTGTCTCTATCGCCCTCCGAGCGATAGAGCCTACCAAAGCTTTTTTACAACACTAGCTACCGCTTTTGACTCAATACAGGTCGATCACCCCAATTCAGAAATAATCGTTCTGGGAGACTTCAATGCCCACAACACCAACACCACAACCAGACCGACAACGAAGGTAGAGAAGCTGAAGCATTTCCATCAGCTGCGGGCTTACCAACTTGTAGACGAACTAACTCAAATCTCAGAGAGGGGCGAATTCGCGGCCGTCCTGGATTTTTTGATCTGGTTTGAAGCTGGACAAGTGGGTCAGGATCGGAAAATCTGCACATTGTGATTAGAGGCAATTTCTGGTAGATTTTATGGTATATTGCGGTAAAATTTAACTTTCAGCATATCGATGCGTATAATTTGTGTGGTAAGTAAGTAGATTTACCTGCTTGAAATCTCATTTGAAACGATTTGAAGATGGGAAAATAGACCGGGATCGGAAAATTTGGACATTTTGCAAACGATAGAGATTTCTGCCAATTTTATGGAAATAACACAATAAAATACCTGTATTTCATCATACGTATTGTTGAAGTTTTATGTTCTGCCGTGTGGTCTCACATACCGTTTTTTTGGTAAATATTTTTACATTTGCAAGCTCTCATATTTCAACAATGATATGACATATATTATACGTGATCGTTAAAGTTTGCCCCACTGGGAGTGTGGCAGAAAATTACATGTTATATTGAAAACTTTTTTATTGTTGATTTATCAGAAAATTTTATTCCTAATGAAAGAAGCTACGTGAGTAAGAGATTCTCGCTAAACTATAACTAGAGACACAGTCCTAAAATGGGGCCACCGGTGTGGGGTTTCTATTTTCCAAATATTTTTAAAAAGAGGCTCTGGGGGCGAAGCCCTAAAACGAGGCCCCATGGGGGGCGAAACCCTAGAATGGGGCCTATGGTACGGGAGTCCCATTTTTTACAGCTTTTGGAATGGAGCCCCCGAGGGCGAAGCCCTAAAATTGGGCACGAAACTTTAAAAGGGGGCCCCTGATATGAGAGTCCAATTTTCTACAGTTTTGCAAAAAGGGGCTCATGGCGGTGAAGCCCTAAAAGTGGGTCCCCTTTTTTAGAGATCTGGGAATGGGACCTCTGAGGCAGGGTTCGCTGATATATATCAAGTGATATATATCATGATATATATCACGATATATATCATGATATTTTCACTTCAATAAATATCAAAATTCGTGATATATATCAAAGACGAAAAAATTATTAATTTTCCGCGATAAATTGGCTACACTGCATCATTAAACGGCAACGACGTATGATGCCGGTTGCGTCCGTCGGGGATTTACATGCTCAATCTCGTGTGATTCCCCTGCGGGTGCCGCGTGCAGTTGAGATTTCGAGGTCGCTTATTATAGAGCAATTGACTTCGGCGATTCATCAAAGCAAGTTAAGCGGAAAAATATAATCTAGTGGAAGATTTATGATATATTGTTTATATAATCAACATACCTAGAGACAAACATCCCATATGGCAGCATTTTCATTATCAATCAAAAGAAAAAAATACTGGTAAATGGGCAAAATGCAAAAACCTGTGGAGCTGAAATGTAGGGTATACCACAGAGATTAATTAAACATAACATGATATGTAAGAACGACGAATCACAAGAGATAATAGATATCACTGAAGAAAACGATGCTTCTCAAACTTCTTCTCAAGGGGCCCACAAATTTATTCCGAAAAGAGCCAGCCAATCCAGAAACAAAAAAGAGTCTCTGTGGAAAATCTGCAGACCTCGATTGATAGACAAGGTAGGCATCTTTTTTAGCTCATAACAAACAAAACTTCCGAGATTTTTTATTTTTTTTCCAATTTTTTCGGGGAAAACCGCTTTTTTTGCACTCAAAGTCTTTGGTAATTTTAAGTCTCTAATTGTAGGCTGGCCATGAGCATGCAAGTTTAACTTGATTATTTATTTTTGTAGGTACGTCATCCGATGTCGACTTGCCACTTTATAAAAAATACAAACCATCATCTAGCAAGCTAAATATTATTAATGACAACGCAGTAATAGCAACATCTCCGTAGTATTTAAAAGAAATTCATTTAAAAATAGCAACATATTTTTACGCCACAAATACCCCTTTTTCCCATGCGGACAGTTCCCATTTTCACAAAATATGTAATACTCTAAGACCTGGATATAAGCCTCCTACAAGTCGAAAAATAGCTGGCGAGTTATTGGATCAAGTACATCAGACCGTATTAGAGGAAACCAAAGAAATTCTAAAAGGTACGAATTTGTCAATGTCTTTAGATGGGTGGTCGAATGTTTATGATGAGCCAATTATTTGCTGCTCCGTTATGAGAGCGTATGGAGATTGGCAATAACTGAAACTGAAAAGTTATTTGATGCTAAGGTGACAAGTTTAGTCACTGATAGATAATGCAGCAAATGTATCAAAAATGAGAAGATTGCTAGAGATCGTTCCAGGAATAAATATTATTCAGTATCGATGTTCGGCTCATATTCTACATTTGCTAGCTTGCGATATACAGATTCCAGGACTAATGGAGCATATAATTAAGGTCATAAAATATTTTAGAAATACACATCTTCCAGCTGCCTGGTATAAGGCAGACAACGGAAAAAGGTTAGTTATTCCACAAGAAGTACGTTGGAACACTGCAATTGATGCAATAGAATGCTACCTGGAAAGCCGGGGTATATTAGTTCAGGTCTGTCAAGATAACAAAGAATCAGTTGACAGTAATATTTATAGAATTGTCAATGACATAAACATCACAAACAACGCAAGATATTTCTTGCTTCGAATGAAACCTATTGCAGTTGCGCTGGATAGAATGCAACGAGATGGTTCGACAATAGCAGTGGCAGTTGAAATATGGAGGAAGTTAGGTAGAGATCTTAAGGGGCAGCCTGAAAATGTTTTAAAACAGTTTAAGAAGCGAAAGGAAATGGCTTTGACATCAGCACATTATTTAGCCAATTTATTGGATCACAGATTTCGAGAACATCAATTAAGTAATGCAGAAAAGCAATTAGCATTTGAATATTTACAGAGCATCAATGACGAGTTTATTCGTATAGTAATGGCTTTAAGTACGGGCTCAAAGCCTTTTCCTTCCTATATGTTTGGAAATAATTTTCAAACGACACCTCCAATGACATGGTGGAAGTCTGTAAGTTTGATTGAGCCAGAAAAGTACTTTGACTTGGCAAAGCTCCAAGAAGGATTTCTGGATATGTGCAGCAAGCATTTGATAGCAGTTTCAGCCTCAGCAGGCCTTGAACGAATTTTTTCGACTTTTGGATTTGTTCATAGCAAACTAAGGAATAAACTGGGGAATGAAAAAGCTGGCAAACTAACGTTTTTGTTTAGGCACTTTAACCAGAATACTGAAAATAAAGCTGTCAATCTGGACTTTGTCTGGGAAGAAGAGACAACAAAAGCATCTGGATCTGATGCAACCCTTAATATTGTATCTGCTGTTTCAGATACAGATTTTGAAGCAGAAGATGATGTGCCACTGGTTACATTATTACATTAATCTAAAGTTCTGGTATTTTTAGTTTTACCACTTAGTTTAGAAGAAATGTATTTGTTTTTTTTTCCTAAGTTATTGTTTTCCTAAGTTTGTTGTTTTGCTTTATTAAAATGTATTTTTATTTTTGATATTATATTAAACAATTAATTTTAAAACTAAATGTGTTTTTATTTAAAAAGTCTGAAAATATCAAAAAAGTTTATTTATATCCATTTTCTTGATATATATCCGATATATATCGTTAATATCCGATATTTTGATATTTTCAATAAATATCATGATATTTACGAACCCTGCTCTGAGGGCGAAGCTCTAAAACGGAGACGAAGCCCTTTAATCCAAATACCCGAATAAGCGTGTGAAAAATATACTTTCCACACGCCGTGTGCAAAGTATACTTTGCACACGCCGTATGCAAAGTATACTTTTCACACGATGTTTGAAATGTCCAGTTTTCAAGAGCAATTTTTAGTGCGTTTTTGTCTATTTTCAGGGCAGTCGTAGAAAATAGTATATTGTGCAACAAGTGCTGAAAATAAGACTTTTCACACAAATGAAACAGTTTGGTGTCTCATGAGTGTGAAAAGTATTTTCAGCACGTGTAGCACACTATACTTTTTCTACGACTGCTACATACAGGGTGCCCCACTGGGAGTGTGGTAGAAAATTACATGTTATATGGAAAACTTTTTTTTCTTCAAACGTCAGTAAATCCGTCATTACTTGACTGTGTAGGCGGCGGTGAAGTTTCGTTTTTCCTCCGCCGGAGCTTTACTTTTCACTTTTCCGCCGGCGGAGGTAAAAGTGTTGTCATAGCAACATAGATACAATACAAACAGACAACAAAATATGCGCCAACAACTCAAGATTTATTAAACTACAATTTGTATTTATCACTCAATTTGTGACTGCATTTCTAAAAATCACTAATTTAGGAACAAATTGGTTATTATTTAATTGAACTTACTCAATAACTGCTTATCAATACGGAATTAAAACGCAATCGGAAACGCAATTTTAAAAAAATAATTATTGTTGACAGTGTCCACTGACAGCTTTATGTTACATTATATTCACCGACACCGGTCTAAGCAAGGCCACCTACGACCGTGGTCTAAGCCGCCTTGCGAACCCATTTATCTTTAATAATAATTAGATATTATTACTATTAAAAAGAGATGTTTTTGCATTAATTTGTCGACATTTGAAGAAAAAACAGCATATTTTATTTGGAGGAAAAGTTACTTTTCATGGCTTGCTCTCTATTACCAGCCTCACTCCGTTCGGCTGTTAAACACGGGCGCGCCATGAAAAGTATCACTTTTCCTCCATATAAAATAATATACTATTATTATTGATTTATCAGAAAATTTTATTCCTAATAAAAGAAGCTACGTGAGTAAGAGATTCTTGCTAAACTATAACTAGGGGCACAGTCCTAAAATGGGACCACCAGTGTGGGGTTAATATTTTCCAAATATTTTGAAAAGAGGCTCTGGGGGCGAAGCCCTAAAACGAGGCCCCATGGGGGCGAAACCCTAGAATGGGGCCTATGATACGGGAGTCCATTTTTTACAGCCTTTGGAATGGAGCCCCCGGGGGCGAATACCCTAAAATAGGGCCCCAAGTCTTAAAAGGTGGCCCCTGGTATGAGAGTCCCATTTTCTACAGTTTTGCAAGAAGGGGCTCCTGGGGGTGAAGCCCTAAAATGGGGCCCCCTTTTTTTAGAGATCTGGAAATGGGGCCTCTGAGGGCGAAGTATACTTTGCACACGCCGTGTGCGAAGTATACTTTGCACACGCCGTGTGCAAAGTATACTTTTCACACTATGATTGAAATGTCCAGTTTTCAAGAGCAGTTTTAGTGCGTTTTTGTCTATTTTCAGGGCAGTCGTAGAAAAATTATTGTCAAATAAGGATTAAACGAATGATTCTGCTGATTTCTTGTTTTTTTCAACTACATAATGCATAGAAAAGTTTCTCATGACGTTAAGAATTAAATTTTTTCTTTTTTATATTCTATGTTGGGGTTTGAAACCTTCGGCAAAATTCACTAAATCAGAGTTTTACCACAATACCGAAACAGAATTTTTGCACTCGACGCGCGTTTCGCTAACCATCAGGAGATGAAAACTGTTTTAATCACCTCCCGATGAAGCTAACGCGGTTAGCGAAACGCGCGTCTCGTTGAGTGCAAAAATTCTGTTCCGGTATTCTAGATAAAACTCTGATTTAGAAGTTCATTCTATAGTACATCAGTACTATGTGAAGAAATTAAATCAGTTATTCAATATCTCCGTCGTGTTTTCTATGGTTCGGATACTTTTAAATCAGATTAAAAAAATATGTCCGTATACAAGGTGATTCACGGTCGATGGTAGGTTAGACGTTTCTGGAGAACCACTCAACGGATCATTATGAAAATTTGGTCGTTTACATAAACGGATATGCTCTACCTTGCTAAAATATTTTCGACAGTGCAGTGTTGCCGCTTCTACTAAAAACTGTTAAATTTTAAATGGAACACCCTATATATTATTGCATATTTGGATGTTGCGGAGAATTCTAGACATATTTTATAAATAATATCCTATACCTATCTCTTTCTGTTTTTGAAATATTGACAGTTGAAAATCGACCACTTAGATTTTACAGGCTGTCAAACTTGGTCGATTTTCAACTGTCAATATTTTAAAAACAGTAACAGATAGGTATAAGACATTATTTATGAAATATGTCTAGAATTCTCCGCAAAATCCAAATATGCAATAATCTATAGGGTGTTTCATTTAAAATTTGACAGTTGCTACTACTTTTTAGTAGAAGCGGCAACACTGCACTGTCGAAACTATTTTAGCAAGGTAGAACATATCCGCTTATGTAAACGACTAAATTTTCAGAATGATCCGTTGAGTGGTTCTGCAGAAACGTCTAACCTACCATCATACTTCGGTTTCAGGAGTCTCCGTATCATTCATCACATACAATAATTAAAACATATTCTCTATATCAATACTGAAATGAAAGGTTAACTTAATCAATGTTATTGTTCCTGAGAGAATCTGTTTAGGTCAAATACATTATTCATGTTCTTATGTTTATATTTACTTTCAAGTTTAAATCAGAGTTAGGCAGCATCTTTTAAATGTCACTGCAATACACAGATTGTTAATGTTATCGCGTTGACACAAATACCAATCAATTGACTCTTAGTATAAATTCACGTTTTTAAGCCTTGTTTAAATATGAGCATATCTTTTACAAAATTTTGCCCCTGCTGAATATATATATATATAATCTCGACAACGGTGACTGCGATTAAACGCTGCTTTGACAAGTAGTGTGATAAAGCTAAAGTTTAACCAGCAGTTTAGACTAAAATTAATGGACCTGAATGACTGGATCGATCACTCAAACTGCTCGTTGTATTTGAATCATAATGTCATAAAGTGATGGGATCAGAATGCCGTCAGAGGTAGCATTGCGGTATCTGGACGTATAATTTATATCAATGACCTTATTAATGTATACAATTTTATAAACAAGTCTATGTTAACCACAAAAAGATATTTCATAGAGCAAATCGAGAACTTTAATTCAGAATAACAATTGATGGAAAATCAATAAACACTCAAAGTAATTAGCATTAATGGTAAAAAACAGCCTATAATATTTTCAAATATTCATTGGATGGCGTAGGCGAACCTGAGATTGTTGATGACCTTGCCATTTTATTTGCTGGCAAACTTAATTTTCTTCCTCACAACAAAAAACTGATGGCTCTGACTGCAAACTCGTTGGTTTCTTGATCAGAAAGAAAAAACAAGTAATTATTAAGACCGACACCATACAAAGACGGTTTTTCAGATATCTAGCTTTTAATGAGGGTGGTATAAATGTTGTTAAAAGATTCGATCACATTCCGCTGCTGGTACAATTCTATGAATCCCTTTTAATAAGGAGGTAACCCATTACTACCAAAATATTTTTAAAAGTACTTACTTCAAATATTCCACAAATTTGTGACTATACTATAATAGATAAATATATCTGTATATAATGTAAAGTTTACAGCATAACTTGTTTGTATTATCAGTGACATCGAAGCAATAATTAACGCTAAACTACGACTAGACACCTTGTTATTTACGTAAGAGAATTAAATAGGTCTGTCCCAATATGGAATAAACTAGTCAATCCAATACTTGAACATCAGAAGTAAATCAGCAACTAGGAATTATCATCTGACAACAGAAGCATTAACATGGCTTATAATGTGAGTCTTGTTTGGGTTACGAAAAATACTAAATTTCTGACTGCCGGTATCTATACATTAACTATTGAACTACAATACCTAAGAATTACTTTTTAAGAAATATTAAAAACCTTTAAATGTAAGTTTGGTGCTTCGATATCTGAAGCGAAACCTCTTTAGCGAGGGTAGTTAAGTCAGAAAGAAGATAAAACTAAAATAATTAATTTCGGGAGAACGGCAAGAGCTACGGAGTCGAAATTTTTATGGTAGGTGCGCCTTATGGGGGGCTACATTTGACCATATGGCGGGACTGAGTTAGTTTGGGTTAGTGTCATTCGATAGTTTATGAAAACTTAAGATAGGAATGTGTAAACCGTTTTCTTTGATCTTGTGCGGTTTAGATTGTAGAGCCTGTCAAAATGTCAAAATACCCAACTTTCAACTGTCATTTTTTGGCAAACAGCTAAAGATAGGTATAGGATATTATACACAAAATGTGTTTAGATTTTTCTAGAGAGTCCAAAAATGTAGTAATATACAGGGTATTCCATTTAAAAAATATCAAAGTGACCCATAGCACTTTTATTTGATGTTCAATTGTTTTTTTCTGAACATATCCGAATTCGCGGGAGAAAATTACATAAGATGGCTATTTCAGTTTTTTTTTAAAGTACAGAGAAAGTAAAAAAATCGCCTTGTCTAGTCCTCGTTGGATAACCCTCTACACTACAAAACAGTCAATGCACGCGATACTAAAGTGCAAACATTTGGTATTTATTATTAAATATGAACCTACAGGGTGATCCCCTATAATGTCGCCCCCTCAATAACTTTTTTATTTTAAGTGTCCCAAAAAAAATAAAGTATGGTTATGTAGGTACTGAAAAGTACTTTTTTTCTGCGAATAAAAAACATTGGAAAAATTATCAGTATACAGGAAAAACCAAAAAGTTAAGTTTTTTTTCAATGGAACACCCTATATATGAATTTATTTTTCTATTCCTCGTAAAATTCTAAGCATATTTTATGTATGATGTTATACCTCTAGAGTTAGTAGTTTCACAGCTATAAACAGTTGAAAATCGGTACTTTGGCTAATTTTCACCTTGGTAGCAAGAAGATCATTAGAGATGGAGTAAAATAAATTTCACATTCCTATCTTAACTTTTTAAGAGCTATCTGACGGTACTAACTGGCAGGCGGTACCATGGGTACCAAATCTGGTACCTCAGTAGGTACCATAAGTTAGCACCATCAGATAGCTCTTGGGAAGTTAAGATAGGAATGTGAAATTCATTTTACTCCATCTCTAGTGATCTAATTGCTACCAAGGTGAAAAGTTGTCAAAGTACCGATTTTCAACTGTTTAACGCTGTGAAACTACTAACTCTAGAGGTATAACATCATACATAAAATATGCTTAGAATTTTACGACGAATCGAAAAATAAATTCATATATAGGGTGTTCCATTGAAAAAATATTTACTTTTTCTTTTTCCCTGTATACTGATCATTTTTCCAATACTTTTTATACGTAGAAAAAAAGTATTTTTCAGTACCTACATAACCATACTTTTAATTTTTTTGAGACACCTAAAATAAAAAAGTTAAAGGGGGGCGACATTATAGGGGATCCCCTGTACACGGTGATCATTTATAATGTCCCCCCCTCTTAACTTTTTCCTTTTTCGTATTAGACAAAAATGTTAAATACAAAAGTTGTGCAGAATAATGTAAGCTGTTTGCAGAATACATTTATGTATATACAAGGTGTTGCAGAAATGAGTGGCAAGTGAAAGTTATATTTTTTTAAATGAAACGCCCTGCGCCCTGTATATTGTTAATTTTTTGGAATCTCCTAAGAATTCTGAACATTTTTTCTATAACCTGTCCTATATCTAAATGACATAGTTTTCGACATATTCGCATTTTAAAGAGTGGTCTCGTATTGTAGTTGCCTAATTCACGGCCACCTAAGAACTGGAATCTAGAATATTTATTTTTGAATATAACTGCTTAGTTAAAATGCGAATATGTCGAAAACTATTACAGGACATGTTATAGAAAAAATATTCAGGATTTTTAGGGGATTATAAAAAACTAATAATATAAAGGGTATTTCATTTAAAAAGATATAACTTTAACCTGTCACTCATTTCTGCAACACCTTGTACATATATAAATAAATTCTGCAAATAGCTTACATTATTCTGCACAACTTTTGTATTTAACATTTTTGTCTAATGCGAAAAACAAAAAAGTTAAGAGGGGGGGACATTATAAATGATCACCGTGTACATTATTTGCGAGTTATGATTTTATTCCGCCTGCTTATAAGAAATAATAATTTACTTTGCTGCCTACGTTTAGTCGGCGGACTACATACTAAATTACCAATTCGAACAAAATATTTAGTGCATGATAATGAATTAGAACCATACCAATCAAAAATGGAAATCGAACGTAGCTGGATAAAATTAAATATATAATTGTGCTTCCGTACACATGTTTGCTATTATTTGATAATGATATTTGTAAATAAATTCAAATTCACATAATTCTCGTCTAGATTTGAAATGTTGATATAAAAGCCGAATAAACTTAAAATAATAATACTAACAATAACAATAATACCAACAAAACTAATTCGAATCATCATTGACTCACGACGTAAACTGAACCAATATACCCGATAAGATAATAAGTGTTTATTAAACAACAAGATACGATGATAAAATCATTGATTTATTTTTCGAGAAAGTTATTCCACGTAAAATTGACTGCTTGATAAATAGTATATTATTTTATTGGAGGAAAAGTGATACTTTTCATGGCGCGCTCGTGTTTAACAGCCGAACGGAGTGAGGCTGGTAATAGAGAGCAAGCCATGAAAAGTAACTTTTCCTCCAAATAAAATATGCTGTTTTTTCTTCAAATGTCGACAAATTAATGCAAAAACATCTCTTTTTACTAGTAATAATATCTAATTATTATTAAAGATAAATGGGTTCGCAAGGCGGCTTAGACCACGGTCGTAGGTGGCCTTGCTAAGACCGGTGTCGGTGAATACAATGTAACATAAAGCTCTCAGTGGACACTGTCAACAATAATAATTTTTTTAAGATTGCGTCTCCGATTGCGTTTTAATTCCGTATTGATAAGCAGTTATTGACTAAGTTCGATTAAATAATAACCAATTTGTTCCTAAATTAGTGATTTTTAGAAATGCAGTCACAAATTGAGTGATAAATACAAATTGTAGTTTAATAAATCTTGAGTTGTTGACGCTTATTTTGTTGTCTGTTTGTATTGTATCTATGTTGCTATGACAACACTTTTACCTCCGCCGGCGGAAAAGTGAAAAGTAAAGCTCCGGCGGAGGAAAAACGAAACTTCACGGCCGCCTACACAGTCGAGTAATTACGGATTTACTGACGTTTCAAGAAAAAAATTATTCCCGTCGAAGAATATATCAATTTTGTGTTCAGGCTACTCAAAAAATATCAAGACATAAACTTTGGTCAAGTGCAACCTAATTTTATTTGACACATCGGAGAGGAGTCAATTTTTTAGTTAAGTTTAGTTTTGCGAGATATATCCGTTATTAGTAAAGATAGAAATATGCAGTTTTCACGACACTGTGCTACTTTTTTTATAAACAAATTCCCACATCCCTCTCGATGTTTGAGAGCCGGGATGTTTTTGAAAATTTCCTAGGAGGTATCTCAATTACCCTGCAATTTATCAGATAAATAAATCATGGGCTTATTACTTTTTACACATAGAAACCAGATTTTTTTCTACGTTCAATTGTTTTCGAAAAATAAAGGACGTATATTTAGATAATATTAGTACGGATGTTATAGTCAAAAGCGATCTTATCGTGACCCGCAAAGGTCACAATTTTCAGTAAAAACTTCATTCGTAGCAGATTATGCATGTAAAATCTTAATGAAAGATGTGACCTTTGGACCCGCACGATAAGACCAGATCTGACTATAGTCCATTCAACCTTGCAATTTATTCTGCTGGGATGAAACTTGGCACGATTGAAGTACATACCTATGGGCACAGTATAGGCATTCATTAAATCTACCGTGCTATGGGTAACATTTAAGAAGTGGTGCCCCCGGCCGCGTAAATACATTCTTTACTACGGTACAGATGGCTTGGTCTCTGTACCGCAGTAACCAATGTTACCGAAACAACGCGCAAATCCCATATATATTGCTTACTACGCTGCGCATGTTTATCTGTAATGTGGTAAATACTGTAGATCAAATAACAGCGTACTGATCATCCGTTGCTTACGACATCATACGATATTTATTGTTCAATATTTTCTTCAAATATACAAAATTTCGAGATGTTATTTATTGATTCCAGAGGATCTTGCGACCAAACGAATACATGTGTGACGATTTTGTTTGCTGCTGGTAAAATTGGCACTGTACCTTTAGCATGCGTTTTTAACCCTGAACAAAGTGAAGCTAACTAACTACACACTCATGTTTAAGTTACACCCTACGACATCAAGAATTCGGAGGCCAAGGCTTCCCCAACGGCATCATGGCAGACGATTATTTAGCAGAAAGAAACGCGGTAATTATTGCTTATACGGTTTTCTGCTATTTTTGGACTATATGGAAAAAAATATGTAGGCACATTCTAGAGTCCTTAGGGATTGCAAATATACTGGCGGAGAAGAGAAATTGCATTTTTTTGTAAGAAAAAATAAAAAAATAATACCATACATACTTACCACATATTATTTGTATTCACATTAGATTTGGTTAACTTTAGTTACTTTCGGTTTGTTTCGTCTCGTTTATGCCACTACGCACTTTCTTCACGCAAGCCTAGGCGAAACAATTTCGGTTAGTTTTGGTTAGTTTAGGTTAGCTTTGGTTAGTTTGGGTTAGCTTTGGTTAGTTTCGTCTCGTTTAAGCCACTCCGCACCTGCGCGAAACAATTTGGGTTAGCTTTGGTTAGTTTGGGTTTGCTTTGGTTTGTTTGGTTTAGCCTTAGTTAGTTTGGATTAGCTTTGGTTAGTTTAGATTAGCTTTGGTTAGTTTGGGTTAGCTTTGGTTAGTTTCGTTTCGTTTAAGAAAGGATTTTCTTCACGCAAGCCTAGGCGAAACAATTTCGGTTAGCTTGAGTTTGCTTTGGTTAGTTTGGGTTAGCTTTAGTTAGTTTGGGTTAGCTTTGGTTAGTTTCGTCTCGTTTAAGCCACTACGCACTTGAGTTTTGCGTTTTTTGCGCCACCCAGCATCCCTATTCACTCCAAGGTTCCGTAAGTTTGTGTAGTTGAAAAAAAAAATAAAAAAGCACTATTTATGTTCTCCGCCAGTGTATTTGCAATCACTAAGGACACTAGAATGTGACTATATAAAAAAATTTCTATATAATATAAAAATGGCAGAAAACCGTATATGCAATTGTTACCAGAAACGCATTAAAATTCCCCGAGACCAGTTTGTCGATTTGTATAATCCATGTGACTCAATAATTTTGGAGATGGTTTTTGAACACTCAGCACATAGCTTCTAAAGACCCTCAAATGCCAATATAATTAGAGAAATTCAACGCTTATTCTAATCCACTAGTGAGGAGGACGCCCAAAATATTAATGAAAAGTTTGTACAAAACGAATGTCTTTTATGTCATACCAATACATTATTGTGTTTTTATACCTTAGATACCATTTACATAATGGATTACTTTATGCCCGTACGGGCATAAAGTCCACTTTATGGCCCGTGCGGGCATAAAGTACACATTATGGCCCACCCGGGCATTAAGGCGCAAAAAACAGTTTTCGATTAACTTATTCTTTATTAACAAAATAACAAAATATAAATTTACGTTTATATATTATTTGGTTGTATTTACATAGAATTGGCAATTCTGGAAGGTTACGCTGATAGCTAAATTTCCTGAAGCAAAGGTTGACTCATGATTCATAGTCTGGGTCTCTAGTTTCTGTAAAGAAATGCGAGATCCAGATGGTACGCCTGCCAACATCCTTGAAACCTCATTTTTTGAAGATATGCTGTCCTCTAAACATCCTTCAGTAACTGTGGTACTCTTCCATCCACCATGGCGCTTCAGCGTAGTCATACTTGCTCCAGCTTCTGCTAAAAGAGTTGCCCACGTCCGACGTAAACAATGACCAGTGTACTTTTCGGGGTTGTTCAAACCCATATATTTTGCAATAATACAGGGAATTTTCCCAAATGTGTTTTTTTCCAACAGGTTGTATAGTACAGCGGCCTTGTCTGTAGGTTAGTTAAAAATAGTCTTTTTTTGTGAGCAACTATGTGACCGCAAAGAAATATATTCTCTTATAAGTTTCAAACTCTTCATTTCGTCTTCGTCAACAATGGTGAAAACTCGTTTTTTGTCAGTTTTGGTTTCTAGCACCGTTACAACAAAGACTGATTTTCTATCTTCTACATGTGTGATTAACATATTTACAAGTTCTTGCTGCCGACATCCACCAAATACACCAAATAATAATGCGATCTTGTTCATTAAAAACGTTTCATTTGGTGCCTCATGAATAAATTTTAGGACATATTCTCTATATAACACACTGGATTTTTTTGGTTGGTACCCTTTTGACCTTTGCTTTAAATACTCGCATAACTTGTGATAATTACAAATATTAATATTCTTATTTGCAATTAAAGTTTTTTTATCATCGAATATTTAGCCCACAGAGAGCTCGGGGAAAATTTTTCAGATAGATCATTAAAGTACCCCAACAGCACAGTTTCGTTAATGTTTTCTACAGCATTTTCTGACATCCACTTCAAAAATTGGTCATATTCTTTGTCGTATGAGTCTCTGGATTTTCTCGGTAACAAGTTTTGCGTTGCCTTTTCAGTCTTTTTTGAAATTTCGTCCGGAATTTCAAAATCTTGTTCCATTTTTGATTTTTGACTTTGACACATTAAAGATTTTAATACTTATCTCCTTAGCAACAAAAACGCAGACAATAATAATGTCAAGGTAATGTCGCAGGTAAAAGTAAAAAATTTGTAAATCCAATTAAATTAAAAAAAAAATTATTCAAAGCGAATTGGTATGACATAAAAGTTTGTATGCACCACGGCTACTAATAGATACATACCCTCGGGCGACTTACATACCCTCGGGCCAGAGGCCCTCGGCTTTGTAAGACTGTCGCCCTCAGGGCATAATCATCTATTTAGTACCCTTGATGCATAAATAACTATTATTGCATAACAATTTAATTGGCCATATAAAAACTTTATGGGAACGCAAGTAAGTTATCCAAAGTAAGTGACCTACTTATTAGAATATTTCACAAATTAAACATTATTTTTACTTGATAAAGCACTTTCGAACACCCCCGGAGCCAAATATTTCAATCGTAAAAGCTTAATTTGTGAAATCTTCGAATAATAGGTCAGATACCATGAACACGTACAGCACTGTTACTTACCACTCTCGTCGGATAACACAATCAAAACGCGATAAGTGCTTGTTTCTGCAATAAATGCTGTAGTAGGTATTCAGAAAGTTTAACGGGGCCAGTGATATCACATAAAAGGAGGAAGGCACTAAAAAAACCGCGGCCTATGGCATCCATACTTTGCTTTCACATTTAGGTTTTACAGAAAAAAAAAACTAACACCCATCCCAACCCTCTGTAAAAAATAGTATGATAATCGAATTCCTTAGCCTCGAAAATATAGGAAACGATATATCAAATAGTTTTGCAATGTACA
Source organism: Pissodes strobi (assembly GCA_016904865.1). Classification (NCBI taxonomy): domain Eukaryota; kingdom Metazoa; phylum Arthropoda; class Insecta; order Coleoptera; family Curculionidae; genus Pissodes; species Pissodes strobi. The sequence goes on from MU183719.1 coordinate 178,048, forward strand.
TACGACAGATATATTTAAACTATTTCTACCTATAATAGAAATTGTATATGTTATGCTGTAGTAAGAAAGGGATGAGCAGTATGCAGTTACTAGGCCTACATTATTTACTACGATACAGATAGGGTAAACATCTGCAGCGTAGTAAGAAATATATGTGGGATTTGCGCGTTATTTCGGTACCATTGTTTACTGCGGTACAGAGACCAAGCCATCTGTACCGTGGTAAAGAATGTATTTACGCCCCCCGGCCAGCCATGCAGGAGCGGCTAGGGAGGGGTTGCCTACTTTTAAGAGACAATTTGTTCAAATCCCGGCCTATATTTCTAGAAGAAAGAACAAAAATTTGGTTACCGTTGGACTCCGCTGACAAAGCGAAACCTATTTGGACCAAAATTATTCTTTTTTATCTTCCCACCCCCAAGTGGGTGGGGGTCGTGTCACTGCGCGCACGTACGCCTTTGTGTATGTATAGAGGGGGGAGGGGGTAAGGGGTAGGTGTGTGACAGAAGGCAATGTAGGGGGTAAATGTGGGGGCGCTCCTGCGCACGTCCGTAAGGGAAGGAGGGAGAGGCTCAGAAAACAAAAGCATTAAATTCCAAAAAAATTAAGTATTATTGCAATAATAATACTTAAATTAGTTACCAGAATTATATGAAATTATTATTTAAAAATTCAATTTTATCACGCTTTATCAGCAAGTTTATGAATGAGCATGTTTGACTGAAAAAATCGAAGTTTTTCTTTCGCATCTGTTCCTAATCTGTGGTTTCGTTCGGTGTTGGGAAAATCAGCATGTAGTATTTCCACGGAAACGACACTGTAGGTTTGACTCAAGGGGGAAATAAGTACTCAATTTATGGACACTGAAATTTGTTTCTTTAAGTAAAAAATTGGAAATTCCTGAGAATTTCCGAAAATGCGCCGAAATTCCTCTTGCGTCTTGAAATTCCTTGGAATTCTCACACTATTATGGAACTTCCTCTTTTATTTCTTGCGATTCCTCGAAATTCCTTCGCAATTCCTCATACATGTTTTGCAATTCCTTCTACATTTATTAAAATTTCCTGAATTTTTTCAAATTTATTTAATAAAATGATTAAAACAAAAATCAGTATTTGACAAATATTTCAAAATTTTTCTGGAACTAGATTATTATTATACGCCAGGGTATTTGACTGGCAATACTCGGGCTCAGATTTAGTTTTTGTTGATAACCTATAGATTCGCCTATAGATCAGGGTGACCACCTCTCCGGTTTTCACCCGGAGTCTCCGGATTTTCATAGCGGTTCTCCGTTCTCCGGTTTTTCAGATAAAGCTC